>JACXGJ010017570.1:0-11047 GCA_016801105.1 Esox niger
AGAGCAGAGAGGGGGAGATTGAAAAAGAGCAGAGAGGGGGAGAATGAAAAAGAGCGGAGAGGGAGAGAATGAAAAAGAGCAGAGAGGGGGAGATTGAAAATAAGCAGAGAGGGGGAGATTGAAAAAGAGCAGAGGGGGGGGATCGAAAAAGAGCAGAGAGGGGGAGATTGAAAAAGAGCAGAGAGGGGGAGAATGAAAATAAGCAGAGAGGGGGAGATAGAAAAAGGAGACTCACACAGCAGGGAGGAGGGCTGCAGTGAGCAGCAACAAAAAAGGTTCTGAACAGAAGCTGGGCCAGACAACCTGTTCAGAATACTGAACGACAGGAGAGGAGGAGAGGCCAGACCCAAGCCGAAGAATAGGGGATTAGTGCGTTCTAATGCATTTCAGAGCATTTTAGACCATTCTTTACAAGTTCACTGGCCTTTAGAAGGGAGGGAAAGGGTGGTTGTTTGCTAATCTGATATGCAATGAAATACTAAACGCAGCGACAATGGGGAAGAATGTGCTATGCTTTATTTCAAGACACTTTCTTGGAATGAAAATGGGATGTGAAACAGAAAGACAGCAGAGATGACCGTAGGAAGATGGAATGAGAGTTGAGGCACAGGAATAGGGATCTGAAGAAAAGCAGTGGTTTATGAGGGGATAGGAACGTTTTCGTGTTGAAACCCAAGATCTTTCCTGAACAAAGGTTATGATAAAAACAGTGGGAAGGCATCCAATGGGAACTACTCAGACAGGAAGTGAGCTGAGGAAATCCCAGTTGTAATCAAACATGTGGGATGATGATTTCCCCGAGACTGCCTTCTCTGCAACACATGCTTGGGAAGGTGAAACAGAGCTGTACAGTGCACTGTTCACATTAACTTTGACCACAACTACTGACTTGTCTCCTTGCTGGTTATCTGATGTTCACACCTGTTTTGGTGCATCGTTCCCAAGGTTGAGACAAAAGATAAACATAAAATGTAGTCGACAAAAGCAGGTGTATTGTCCTCATTTACTCTACTTCCCTGTGGGGGGTTTGAATGTGTCCCTCTCTATCAATGTATCAACTTAAAAATGTCAAAATCTTTTTTTCCGCCGGTATCGCATCAAATTAATCTAGTTCCTTTGGAACGGGCTCAGTGCTGCCGCCTTGGTCAGGAAAGAAAGGGAATCATTTGAATTCATTTGAGTGCGACTGCCTGGGTTTGCCGATGATGAGGGACACATTCAAACCCCTGTCTGGTGAGTAGCGTCCATAAGGTCCATACACATGCCTTAGCTGAGGAGAAGTGTGTTTTAGCCTCGCCCGAATACATTTCCTTATGCTTGTCCCTCGTCTCCTTGGAAACGATGCGCAACTATGAGTGCCGACAAACGGATACATCCCATAACTAGTTAGGATGATGATGCCGCATTTGAGGTCACGGTCCTAGGTACGGTCATCTGCGTGTGTGTCCGTCTGAGTGTGTGTGTGTGTGTGTGTGTGTGTGGGTCTCTAGCAGGGACAGATTAAACTGGCTTTTTAAATCCTTAGGGACATTGTGACACACCAAGATCCCAAGCACTTCAGATGATGTCATGAGCAACAGCAAAAACAACTTTCACACAGCTACAGTTCAATGCTTAATGCTAATATAACAATGTCAGAAGATGAGGAGGACTCCATTTCATTCCAGCTGTAACACATTTTGTATAGTATGTGTTGTATGTTTTTTTAACCACCACTGTAAACCAATTACATTAAAAACATGGCAGCTTAGTTTGTTCATTAGGATGTTGAATGTTTGGGATGTCTTGCCCCTTTTGCCCTCCAGATGTTTGTCTCCCCTCAGATCACCACATCCCTGTTCGACTCAGTGATCCCATCATGTTCGGTCTCTGAACCAGTTCTCCTGTGAGTTTTTTTTACATGACCAGATGTATGGGAATCCAGGCCACCTCGGTAATCACATAGTCAGACGACACCAGCTCTCTCATTAACAAGCCACTAAGAAACCGAAAAAGCAGCTCAACAAATGAGTTGATTCCTCCCTTCTGGATGTTCTACATTAACCAACTCTCCGTCACTCTTTAGAATGAAGCTCTACGGCGGATTGAGGAGTGAGACGTAGAAAAAGAGAGAGTGAAAATAAAAACTCCATTCCGACCCAGCTGCTTCAGCCACTCCAGTGCCTTGAACTATAATTAATTAACACAGAAAACTCCAGAGGGAACATCCGTAACCCCTATAGAGGAAGAAATGGGGGCTGGGATTGAGTTGTACGCTGTATTGGTGAAAGTGATTCTGAAGGCTGGGCCCCTCACCAACCAGTTGCAGTAGAGGCCCGGGTACTGTATCGCCACTCTGACAGTGGCTGGGGGGGTGGGTGGTGATGGTGGTTGGTTTTGCTTGGCCAGTGGAGTGTTGAGAACGTGTCAGGGACTTGCAGTGTTCTGAAAGCTTCGCATCGCATTTCCCTAATGTGTGCAATGCCCAATGAGCAGCGAGGCACGTTTTAGCGCCCCCTTGGCCCGCTGTCCTCTCCACTCCCCCTGACGAGCTGGACGGCTGGCGTGGATGCCGTAGGGGGAACGATGTTCGTGTGGAAACCCCGTTGTGCAAAAACGTGTGTAGAGTGATTGTGTGATAAATTGCTTGTTCTACATCAGCATCGATCCTGCCCTCTTCTCAATAGCGAATCGTCTTATTAATCACATATAGTATTGGCAGGGCCATGCCTGCCTCTCTGTCTTTCTCTCTTCGTGTGAACCTGGGGTATACAGTCTTTGGCGGTTTCTTGGCGTGGAGGGGAGGTTAGGGTCAGCTCCATTTCTACTTCCTCTAGTCTCCGTCTCCAGGGGTGATAGGTTGCTAGGTGATGGATGGACTAGTTGGCATGGCGGCCCTATTTATGAACAGGGCACACGGCATCACTGCATCACGTCTCAGAGAGGAAGACTGAGTGAGAGGGAGTGACAGAGAGGAGAGAAAAAGAGAAGGACGGAGAGAGGAAGAGAAAAACGCCTGTGAGGGACGGAGTGTGGCGTTTCCTTTTGCTGTCGTGCTATATCGTTCATTATGTTGGATAGAAGACAGTATCCATTAACCCAGCTACGTTTGTCTTTCTGTTTGCAGATACAAATGTCTGGAATCAGATGATATATTAACATGATTAGATGCTTCTTGTCTGTTTGGAGTTAAATGAATGTTCCTTAACAGTCCTTTACGTCACAGAACATACAGTTCTGTTAAACCAGTAAGGTTCAATAGGGCTGTCTTGATAATTTTGTTAAATGTTATGTGAGGTCCATGCTTTTTTAACTTACATTTCACTCTTATGGGAGTTATGGAAAGTGAGAGTTACAAGAGAGGGAGGTAGAGAGAGAGTGTGTCAGCCCTTGGGATATCCTCGGCAGCTGTCGTGTTGACAGAGCAAAGTTTTATGGGAGCAGTACCCCAATCCCCCGCTTTCCCAGTAGACTTTAGAGTATAAATGCGTGTGTTTGTGTGTGTGTGTGTGTGTGTGTGTGTGTGCTTGCGTGACCACACAGTTGTGGCATCTACAACAGCTGGGGCATGGTTAACTGCACAGCCAGAGAACAGTACTATACATATACACACACACACACACACACACTCACACACACACTCACAGTTCGCACGTACAAACTGACTGTGATCCGTATGTTAAAGTAGATGGCAGGGTGGCTTTTTAAAGCAACAGGATATTACATTTGAATTGTGTCTTTTAGCACGGCTCCTCTTTGACTCTGGTTAATGGTCAGCCGCTCTGTTCTATTATGTTGCATGTTTCAGCACTACCTGTGTTAAATGGACACAGCTCGGCTGGATGCCCCTTGCGTCCACTGTCTGGAAACACATGGGACATGTTGACATTGATAGTCCCCTATCAGTGATTATTTTTGTCTTCTCTGCTGGTCTTGATAAGCCCCTATTAAAAAAGAGAACACTGGATGTATTGGTATTGAACAACTATAGACCTGTATCAAATCTCCCTTGTATAGCCAAGATCATTGAGAAGGTTGTCTTCAATCAACTCAGCAATTTTGTGACCTCAAGCGGTCTCTTAGACACATTTCAGTCGGACTTCCGACCCCACCACAGTCCTGAAACGCCCCTGATTAAAGTCTTAAATGATATACGGCTGAATACTAATTCAGTTATACAAACAGTTCTGATTCTATTAGATGCCAGTGCAGCATTTGACACTGTAGATCATAGAACACTTCTTGATAGGCTGGAAAATTGTCTAGGACTCTCCAGGACGGTCCTTAATATGTTCAGATCTTATCTGGATGGCTGGAGTTACTTTGTCACGATTGGTAATCATGAATCTGATAGGGTGGATATGACATGAGGAGTTCCCCAGGGATCAGTTCTCTGAACGCTTCAGTTTAATCTCTATATGCTACCTCTGGGCCAAATTTTACCATAGCCATGCAGATGATACTCAAATATATACAGTATGGCTCTCAAACCGTATGGCAACAGCTCAATAGACTCACTGTATCCCTGTATAGAGTAAATAAATACCTGGATGAACCAAAATTGTCTACAATTAAACAAAAACAGAGATTATAGTGTTTGTGTAATGGCCTCTTAAGACAACTTCCCAAAAAGACAGTAAAACAGCTGCAGCTCATTCAGTATGCAGCTGCTAGAATGTTAACCAGGACCAAGAGAACAGAGCACATCACTCTGGTTCTTAAATCTTTGCAATGGCTTCCAGTAAGTTACAGAGATACTGATTTTGGGGTTTTCATTAGTTGTCAGTTATAATCATCAAAATTAAAAGAAATGAACACTTCAAATATATCAGTCTGTCTGGAATGACTGTATACATTATACAAGTATCACTTTTTGAATGGAATTGCTGAAATAAATCAACATTTTGATGATATTCTAATTATGTAGTCAAGCTGCGTTTAGCAGTGATGCTTGGCACAACTGGAATAAACTACCAGACGATCTTAGACGTGCCCCAATCATATCGATGTTTAAATCCAGGTAAAAAACATTTCTCTTTCAAGCACCTAGGACTTAAACTTTACCGCACTGTTTAGCCTTACTGCTTTTATAGCTATGTTTTTTCCCATGTTTTTATTCTATTTCTATTTTCTTATTCTGTGATTTTTTATTATGATGTTGTCTTAATGTTTACATTTGAGCATTCATTTTAATGCTATTCTATTTTCATGTATTTATATATATATATATATATATATATATATATATATATATATATATATATATATATACATATGTACTTATTTTTTCTTCTGAACATTGAATTGCTTCAATGTTTGAATTGTGCTATATAAATTAACATGCTTGCATGATTTCATAACTCCATTCCAAGGTTTCTTTGTGTCTTGACGTCTTTACTGCCTATTACCCTGACAGAATCCTGGTCCACCACGCATATTGTTGCAGACGGTGTGTGTGTGTGTGTGTGTGTGTCAGGGACAGTCTTCTTTGTATATGTTACCAAGAAGCCTTGATGTCGGGGTGTAAATCCAAAGCTATCATTTCCTGGAACATGATGCCCATCTCAATTGAATGGCTGCTCCACTTCCTTTGTTCAGTTTCTCCAGAGAAACACGCTGGGCAGAGGTGTATTCTTTTAAACTAACTACTTGTTAGAGGCAAGTGGAACATCGAGAACAAACAGACGTCACATAGGGATCATTTCAAGATCACTTAGAGATTAAATTGAGATTATATTAAGTGAAACCAGACTTCTGTAGCTCTGTGCAGTCGTATTCTGCAGTTTCACATCTGTTATTTTTAATCTTCCGTTCTCTTTGGTTTCCTGTGAAACACTGGCTGCAAGGGACTAACGGCAGGGGCTCTGGCTGAATCCCTGCCATGTTGAGTAACGTTCCCCTGTCATCTCTCCATTTTAGGAAAAGAACAGAAGCAGGCAAAGGGAAGCCCTCATTACGGTAGGGGTATTTTTAGAAGACTAGGCGACAAGATGATGCCTTTCTTTGTTTCCCTCTTTGATTCTCTTCCTCCAGCCTTTTCTGCCTCTTTCTGCCTTCCATTCCACATGCACGATACCATGGCATAGCAGACTACATCAAAGAGCTGTGTTGTAGTAGGGTTTTTACTGACACTCTTTGATATCCACTGAGGCTTCTTATACCTGTTGCGTATCAGAGAGTCTTCAAAGCAGTCCAGTTCACGACATAATTTTGTTGTTCATTTGCAATGCAAAGCACCATGGGGATGTAAAAGAAAAAGGAACCGCTGAAAAGCGGTTTCTGTCAATATAGGGTTAGGGTTAGATATTCATTCAAAAAAAGGATTAGAGCATCTTCAAGAGAAACAATCCGTCCGGACAGAATGATTCACTGGTAGATGTTTTGATAATGAATGACTGTGATAGGCCTTCTCTGAAGGAATGAGGCTAATGTCTCTTTATGGAAAACATTAGAAACTCGGCTCTGCTGCTGGCCTGAGTTGTGGGTAAAGTTGTCTGCGTGCGTGCGTGCGTGTGTGCGTGCGTGTCTGTGAGAGAGAGAAGGAAGCTGCTACCCCTGGTTTGGATCCCACCTATTTCAATGGCCTCGTAATCTCCGATCTCAAAACAATGGGAAACAAAAAGAACACCACTTACAAAGGTCTGACGGGGTGCCGGCCACATCAAACAGTGTGTGGGCTCTCTGTAGCGCGGTTGGCCAGCAGAGGATATAGTTACAGTGACTAGGAAAACAGGAGGGGATCCAGCAGGTTTGTAAATGAATGTGTCCTCTAAAACAATAGCAGTGACAAGGCCATGTGCAGGAAACATACGTCAAGGCCCGTTAACATGACCACGGACTGCATGTAAAACATGTTCTGACATATAAACTGGCCCATGTCCAGACAATGACTCGGGACATTGAATGAACAAGGAAAATTCCCCCTAGTAAATTCCTCAATCAAAGAGAAAGCTGTTTAACGATATTTTTGTTAATGATAGACTAACACACACACACCCACACCCACACACACATATATATACACACACACACACACACACACACACACACACATATACATCCCAGTTATGTTATGCAGCCTTGCTGGTAAGAATGACCCATTTGAGCCTCACCCCAATAAGACTAGTGGAGCCATCTCACATGTAGCCATCTCACATGTAGCCATCTCACATGTAGCCATCTCACATGTAGCCATCTCACATGTAGCTATCTCACATGTAGCTATCTCACATGCAGCCATCTCACATGTAGCCATCTCACATGTTGCCATCTCACATGTAGCCATCTCACATGTACCCATCTCACATGTAGCCATCTCACTTGTAGCCATCTCAAATGTAGCCATCTCACATGTAGCCATCTCACATGTAGCTATCTCAGATGTAGCTATCTCACATGTAGCCATCTCACATGTAGCTATCTCAGATGTAGCTATCTCACATGTAGCCATCTCACATGTAGCTATCATAATCCTTCATCGACCTAGAAAGGCATTCATCTCATGAGCAGGTGGTGAATTGGCCGTAATAGTGTCATCTGTCATGTGTCCACAGAAAGTGTGTCCATACAGGGCTGATAGTTTGGCTTCTTGGTAGCAGAAGGACAGCATATTGAATGATACTGTTAGATTAGACCAGAGTACCTGACTAGTACAGCGTTAGATTAGACCAGAGTACCTGACTGGTACTGTGTTAGATTATACCTGAGTACCTGACTAGTACTGTGTTAGATTAGACCAGAGTACCTGACTAGTACTGTGTTAGATTAGACCATTGCTACTGTGCCTCTGTCCTGCTGGATATCAGCTAATATGATGGATAATATATATCATCACATCTGATTTTCCTATTATATCCATCCAAGCAGCTCGTGCTCAACTCACTGTTAATCATCTGGCTCAGAGCTGATGAGTTTTAAACCACATTGCATAACTTGGACCTCTGTTTACTTTACTTTAGACTTAAGCATGTGTCCAAGGAAACACACACACACACACACACACACACACACAGACCTTCTGTAACTGACTATCTCAGGGTTGTAGCTGATGTCTTTTTCAGGGCTTGGCTACATTCCTCACCCAGCCCTGGGGCTTCGGGTCAAAGGAGTAAATCTGAGTTCACCCACTGTAAACAGCCCCCCTCTCTGGGGCATCTTCGTCCAGATGAGCCCCTCATTTCACCCCAACGTCTGGCCCTGACATCTGACATTTGTCCCACATCCCAAAACAAAACCTCTAACACCGGGATTACAAGCCCCCCCCGAACTCCTGCTCCATCCCCAGGAGGACTATTTACTCTGAGGTTATTTTTAGTATCTTAGGCACACTGTTGCTGAGTAGAGCTTCCCCTGGCCTGTGGCCCCTCGTCCTCTGCCTGGTCCTCATCTCAGCCCTTCACCCTGTGGCCCCCTGTCCCTTTCCTGGACCTCCCCAAACCCTCCTGTTCATTTATTTTTCAAACCGTTTCCAGGTCTCCTCACTCCATGGCTGTAAGCTTGGACCGATTCCTTGTTAATACTGTTGTGTGTGTTTTTGTGTGCATCATGTGAGAGTGTGTTTTATGTGTGTTACGTGTGTCCACCTCCACTGTACGGAGAACCTGTTGTTCTGTTGGCAGGAAGAGCTAGTGTTGGAATGTATCTATCATCCTGTTTGCCTGTACACATTCAGTCCAGTCGTTTTCCTCAGGGTATCCTAATGGGAATTATACAGAACAGCAGCTGGACTCTCCGTGCAGAAGACCTAATCAATATTGTACTGTCACTGGGATGTTGGAGGAACGGATGGTGTTACCAATACTCAGCGTGTGTGTGTGTGTGTGCGTGTGCTTCCCCTGGCCTGTGAGTATGTTTGTCTTCTCATGTGTCTTGTGCGTGTTTGTGTTTTGGTTTTAGTCCTTTCTGCAGCCCTCTAGATGTTTCTAGGAACTCAGAGGATTGTAAGATGCTTTGTAGTCTAATATGAATCTGTGGATGATTACACATGTTTTCTGGGGGCAAGCAGCTTACCAAGACATGAAATCTCTCCGGCCACCCAGACCTTAATTCCTCTTCACAGGATAAATCTTTTGCTCCAGTTTGGGCTCAGAATAGAAGCCCCAACAACAGAGATTATGGCGAATCCAAAAATGTTTTATGATATTTATTTTTTATATATTACTATTGTTCTAGATTTTTTTAGCTCATAAAATGTTCAGCTACGGCTGCTACCATTATTCTGTGTTCTGTTTTTAATGTTGAAATCATTATTTCTTACAGATGAAATTCAAATTCCTTCAACCACAAGGGGCCTGGTTGAAACTGAGAAATCCACCACCTGCTACTGTTCCGTGAACGGTTCTCATCTTTTGCATAATTTGGATGGCAGTGTTTGGCCCATAGACTGATTTGTATGTGTAAATAAAGCAACTAGCTTTACTAGCATTGTATGTTATGTCCCTGAGTACAGTTTTCCTTCAATTTATGTTGTTGTTTGGGTTTTACAGAAGCACATTCTGTCTTTATAGCGACTTCCTGTTTATTTGACAGTGACCATCACGCAAAAAAGAATAATCATTTGCACATTGTGTTGGAGGTGTCTGATATTAACAGTGTTCTTTCAGCGAAGCTCACACGGTTTGGACAGTTAAAGATTAAACCACGGTTTTGGACAGTTAAACCGCAGCTTGGTCTATTTTTAAACCTCTATTTAACTGAAATACACAAGTGTTGCATAGAGTATGACAGTTGGGAGTCTAGGGTACAAGATGCTGCTGACTTGGAACTTTCACACACATTGTGAGATCCGATTTTGTTAAGGGACTGCCCGGCCACATGTGGGTTCTTACAAAACCAACTGCGACAAAACAGTTTGACCTTCTGACGGATTTCAGTAAGAATTCAGAGAAGTCAGCTGACGGTGGGCATTTCTTTCTGTTTTTCTATAATGGTCTAAAAAGACTGAACATATGAATTTTTGAAGATTGATATGTTATATATACCTCTTATGCAAGTGCTTTCTATAAAATGTTTCAACTGGCAATAGCATTAAAATACCAATTTAAATTGAAGTGATCCTTATAATGGACTATGTTAAACCAAATGTATACATTTGCATAGCACAAAACAGAAATGAAGGGAAACCCCATTTTAGGGTTGAGTGCAGTATGATAGTAGGTGTTTCTGAATCAAACCATCACATTGTGAAGTGTCAGGGGCATTAATGGCTTAATGAAAGAAACAAAGCAGGAGATTGGAAGCTAATTGACTCTAATGGAGGCTGGGGTTTTAATGAGACACTGTGGTGGTTCATGGGACAAGCTGTCCGGCGCGGTGCGTAGATGCTGGAATAACAAAGAGCCGGGACATAACGCTGTAATGAGGTGCCGCTGGCTAACATATCTAGTGTTTGGTTGTGTAGACGTTTGTTGGCCCCTTTGACCACCAGTCTGCATGCTAGGTTTGAGGGGTAACCACCTCCCATCTCCACACCAAATTATGGATTTGCCTCCAGCACACGCATTTGCACATATTCATGCACCCACTCATACACCGACTCTTTGGCTCATTCCTGTTCTGAATCCAGTCGAAGCCTCTGTGATTTTCCACAGATTTGCCAGCGGCTCTACATTGGCTGGTCCGATGCGCACGGTTGGCTCACACTTGTCGGTTATTCCACTCCGCTGAATATAATTTCCTCGTATCTAATATTACGGGATTCATTTCCCTGTATCACGTCTGCATCATAAACACATTCCCAGGAACCTCTGTCTGTACCCCACCTCGTCATATTTAAATGTATCACCGGATTCCGCAGTGAAGGTTGTTTCAGATCTACAGGCAGACTGGATTCAACAAACCCAGCGTCTTCCTGTGTCCCTTTCTTCAGACTGAGGCGTCCTCTTACCTCGCTGTCCCTGCAAATCTCTCTCAGAGCACCGCTCCATAATTTACCATATCTTTATGTCTGACAAGATGGGCTGTATTTGCCCTGGTCTAATCTAAAGGCGGGTGGGACGGAAGGGGAGGTGGGGGTGGAGATGGAGAAACACACACACCCACACACACACACACACACACACACACACAC
>JACXGJ010017571.1:0-11046 GCA_016801105.1 Esox niger
CACATGCCTAATTTTGTTCGAACAATTATTGCACACTTCCTGTAAATGGTATAAACTTCGTTTCACTTCTCAAATATCACTGTGTTTGTCTCCTATATGATATATTTAACTGATTTTTTTTATCCTAAGAACCAACGATTTATGAAGGAAAATCATGGAAATTAACAAGGTTGCCCAAACTTTTGCAGACCACTGTATTTCACTGCTTCATTTTTACGCACGTATTGCACTGGCATCGTCACAGTGTGTCTATGTGCGTGTGTGTGACTTCCTGGTTATGATGTATGTCATGAATTCAGAGTTTTGTATGCTATATTATAAACTAATGTGAAACTAATGTTGTTTCAATGCGGAAGCATTGAATAGTGTACATTTCTAGAAATATCCAGAACGGTAATCGCTAGAATCCTAGTTTTCTTTAACTTATATCTAAGCATCCAAACGACGTGATCTGTACATAGTTTTTGTTCCTGTGGGGATCACAGCCTGTCTGAGGCAAAAGGAGAGGTGCACCAAAACTGACCACCTCTGAGAGCATAGTGTACATTTCCAGAAATATCCAGTCTCAGTTATCATTAGAATACAGCTGACTTTAGCTAACATTCAGACATTCTAACGAATCAATTGGTACATAGTTTGTCTTCCTATGGGGATTACAGCCTGCTTAATCAAAAGTAGAGTTGCACCAAACTTGCCAATGCTGACTGAGCCATAGTGTATATGGGGTAGCGTGAGAGGCTGGGCAGTGCTGGGAGCCGGCTGCGGTTCCTGGACAGGCCAGGAGTCCTCCGCTCGCCCCCGTAGCACCCCCCCAAAAACTCCTTGGGGAGGTTTGTCTGTCCGCCGCTGTCTTCGCTTCCTCTGCCTCACCTTCCAGCACTTGGATGGTTCCGCCCAGGGGAACAGTGGCATTCCGTAGGTCATCCGTGTCCCCTTCCGCCCAGGAGTAAAGTTAAATGAACCACATTCATGTTGGCAAACATTCAACTTAAATAGGTTCCCCAAAATGAGGCAATAACCAACACCTGCCTCCAATTGGGGAGACGGGAGCAACATAGAGGTGTCTAGAGGCACCTCTTCTGGCCATGTCCTGACTATGGCCCCAGCCAGTGCAAAGATGGATAGGGGCCTAGCCAGGACATGACAGGTACTATGTTGTCATCATCATCATGGTTGTGACTTGTTAAATTTCTCATGTTCTGAAAAATCATTTACAAGGTAATGAAAGTATCAAAACATACAGTATCAAATACCAATATCCAAATATTGATGTGATCATCTAGCATTAAATTATCTGTCTTCATGACCAGACTACAGACCATGAATACAACCTGATTGATCCTGGACTGTGAGAGAAAGTAGGCTTGAGAAACTTATCACAACACAGATGTACTGACAAAGTCTGAGCAGAGGTGTATGGATGGGATGTGTTGCCTCATACTGATGGGCCCCACACATCCTGTCCATACCTCCTGCTAGGAGTTGCCCATGTAACTGTCACAGGCTTGAGGGATAGGACCATTGACCATATGCTGGAACATACCCTACAAGGGTCATTTGTAAGATAGGCCTTTCATATTTGAGGTTTTTGACCATAGGCCACCTCCCTTGTATATTTCGGTACTGTGTATCTTCCAGTATTCAAGAGAGAGAGAGAGAGAGAAAGAGAGAGAGAGGGAGAGGGAGAGACTGTATTGTTAACATTGATGTCTCATGCTGAATAAAGATGGCTTTCCCCTGACTTTCTGGTTGCATAACTTTTGTTCATGGATATCACATGTAACAGGAAAACAACTACTGAAACATAAGACATTTCCAGTACATACACTAATATGAAGGATGTTAAAGTGTACGAATGTATGTTTGTTTCGGTTTAGATAATCTGTTCACAGGAAATAACGCTAATTTCAAGCGCGACAGTATTTAGCCAATGGGCTTACAGTAATTCTGTCCATAAAATGCATTCTCCCTCCCAATTTGTGACATCTGTGGCATTGTGCTGTGTGAAGGATTACCTCGGCAAAGAAGACATGGTTACTAACACAGATTTTGACGGACTTGTAAAAACAATTTAAACTAGATTGGCCTTTTGTGTACAAAGATCTTAGATCTTTGAGTTCAGCTCATGATGAATGGGGGCAATAACAAAAGAGATGCGTTTATAATTTGGTTTAGTGTATTTTATAATCGAATACAATATCAATCTCCTCTATATGGTCAGTCAGTAGGTCAAAATTGGATTCACTTTTGTCTGTGATTCAAATGAAAAAGCTAATTTGTGGGAAAGATATATTATTTTAAATGGGTATTTAATATTAAAAATATATAGGTAATCAATAGATGTTCAACTTGTTCCAAGGAAGTTGAGAAGACTGTAACTTTCTCCGAGCTGTGGTACTGAAATATTATGAGTGAACATGTCAACATTTTTTTTTAAATCAGGTGTTATCACATGTCAGGATATAATAATTGTTTCATTAATTAATTGTAGAGATATTAATAATGTTGTGAAAGTGAGATCCAACTCCCTCTCTCTCTTATTTTGGGGCACAGCCTCCTGTTCATTGTAGTTATTTCTCTGACTAAAGTTTCAAGAACCTATAGCAATGATTCACTATTACAGTTCACTATTACAATTCACTCAACACATGAGAACAATACAGTAAACAAAGCACCATGCATTGTTTTGAGTTCACATTGTAGCATTCTCCCTTTTAAGTCATCACACGATCATGAAAATAGAAAAAATGCTATGCTGCCATGGCAACCATAATTCTTGGTAAAAGTTTTCAGACCTCCTGGTCTAAGTTACAACGTGTTTCTGTTCTACACCAAATGTAAGGACCAAAAGATGGACGTTCACCTTCGACATACTTAGAAAATACAGTTACCAGAATTCATTATGTTATTGTCTTACAACATTGATAGAAATCCTGTGCCTTAAATTAATAAGCCAAAATAATGTATTTATGCTTTTTTATTCAAACAATAATTGTGCATATAATTATTGACAATATTTAGGCAGACTAAAATGGACTGGATGGATTCATGGATCTGTTGAATCTACATTTTGTGAATAATGGTTGATGAGAAGATTAGAATCTTATTTGCATAGTGATGATGCTCTGTGTAGACAGCACATGATTCAGTGGTCTGGGAGTGTTTATAACCCTGGGAGTTCATAACACTTCATGACTTAGCGCTGTCCTTCATTTCAACTTAACACACAACAACCATGACCTTTATAACCATCTTCATCTGGACCTTGGCTTTCTGCTTTCAAGGTAAACATTAAAAAAAATATTTGAAAAAAGAAAGGTTGTTTTTACAGAGAAAGAAAGCAGTTATTTATATTAAGAATAATGTGTTTCTATGTTATGTTTCTTTCAAATACATTCATGTTTTTTTTTAGAATCCAGAGGTCAGGTCAGTGTGACTCAGACTCCTGCAGTTGAAACTGTTCTCCCAGGACAGACAGTCTCTCTAAAATGTAGAACCAGCAGTAATGTGTAGGGTAATTGTTACAATGGACAGTCATATGGCCATCAGTGTCTATCTTGGTACCAACAGAAACCAGGACAAACCCCTAAACTCATGATCCTCCCAGGAAACACACTCCATTCTGGGACCCCATCTAGATTCAGTGGCAGTGGATCTGGGAGTGACTTTACTCTGACTATCAGTGGAGTCTAGACTGAAGATGCAGGAGATTACTACTGTCAGAGTCACCACAGTGGTGGAGTGGACACACAGTGATACAGAGCCATACAAAAACCTCCCTCAGTCAGACTGTACAGTGACTGATCTGTTACAGCTGGGACCTACTGCAGGTGTTGAGGGGGAGGAGACAGTGACATGGAACACTGGTCAGTAGAGGAAATCAACTTTAAATAAGATTTTAAAACATCATTATATCACATGTTTTCCATCATCATCGTACTGACCTATGTAATGGATCTTCAATACCCAATAAGGGTTCCCCAGATATGCCAGCAGCCATTCACCCGTCAGCTTCTACACACATCAGGTTCCACATTGTGCATCACATAGATAGACGACACATGTCTGTCTGAGTGAATGACATCTGCAGGTAGAATGAGGGCACCAAAGGGCCAGGGGCTCAAGCACCCCTTGGGGTCTATCTGTGCACGTGTCTGGGGGGGGGATTACATGGAACACTGGGTCAGTAAAGGTCAACTTTGACCAAGTTAAGAAAGCAATATACACATCACATTTCTCAGTCATATCATTATTGGCATTATTGTCTTTTAACATTTACAAAAAAAAGGATTTAGCTTTAGCTCATATTCAGAATGTCTTACATACATGGAAGAGGGAGTTCAAAACAAACAACATATATCCTCTGTAACAAGATGAAGTAGGTAGCTGGGGATTGTGTGGTGAAAACATTGTGTGGTGATCTACAACTACCTGACGAAAAATCTCACAGAATCTCCCAACTCCGCAGGATCTGTGCCACATCGGTGGTTAAAGGTTGTATAGTGGGATTGGGAGAAAAACAAAAAACAAAAAACATTGGGAATATTGATAATTTCACTCATTTTGATTCATGTAGAACATAGAATTGCACAATATATTTTATAAGGAATTGAAATGAGTATTTATTATTACTAATATTTTCATGGGCCATTCAAACCTTTGTGCTTGATAATCTCCACTGCCACTGAATCTAGATGGGGTCCCAGACTGAAGTTTCTTAGCATAGTAAATTAGGAGTTTAGGAGCTCCTACAGGTTTCTGTTGGTACCAGGCCATATGGGGAGTAGAGCCATACACATCACTGCTGGTTCTACATTTCAGAGAGACTGTCTGCCCTGGGAGAACAGCTTCCACTGCAGGAGTCTGAGTCACAGTGACCTTACCTCTGGATTCTGTAAAATAAAATAAATAAACCAATGTTAGAAAATAAAAACAAAAATCAATTTTGCTGAAAATGTTTTCCTTTGTGTGTGTAGATTAATTAATCTTACCTTTGAAGCAGAGGACAAGTGTCCAGATGAAGATTACAATAGACATGGTTGCTGTGGGTTCAGTTGTCATGAAGAACAGCTCTCAGTCATGAAGTGTTAAACTCGCAAGGTTATAAACACTCCCAGATTAATCATGTGCTGTCTTTACAGACATCATCACTATGCAAATAAGTTTCTGGTATTTTACACATTCACCATAATTCAATACATGTAGGTCATAAGGATCCATCAGATTAGATTGATACAAGGGATATGATTTTCAAAAAAAACTAAAGATGATAACATAATGAATTCTGTCAAAGGGATATCTTAATAACTATGTTTATAGATAACTAATCTGTGAAATGTGATTACATTCAGTTAGTTGATACCGGTAAAGCTTTTTACTGCCTAATATGCTGTTAAAACAGCCAGTGACAAAAGAGGACTTTTGAAAAACAGCCAGTGACAAAAGAGTACAAAACAGACACAAGAGGTAATACTGATACCTGGCAAAGGTACCGCTCTGTGGTGTAGCAGTTAACTACACAGCCATTTGCGTGGGCGACCCACGTTTGAATCTCAAGAGGGCAACACTTTCTATTACTGGCCTGCTGAACTTGTCACGGACGTGAGTTGGGACCCAAGCGCGGATAGGAAGGGCAAAGAGGAAGAGACAGGTAGGGTGATGGGAATCCGACAGGGGATCATCACAGAAACAGGCAGCAGAGGTACTGAACAAAGACAGGCAGAGTAGTCAGGGACAGGCGGAAGGTCGAAACACAGGCTGACAGCAGAAGTACAGGCGGGGAGCAGGCAGAGTAATCGGGGACAGGCAACAAGTCGGTACACGGCAGATCCAAACGTAACGAAGACTCGGCGATAGCTGTGAAGCGCATGTGAAGTACGACCATGATCCGGTAGGGAAGGAATGACAGGGCTCTGTGGTTATCCTGCAGGGAACAAGGTAAGCGGGAGCAGGTGTGTGATTGTGGAATAGGAACAGGTGTGGGAGTGGAGGAGGTGCAGGTGTGTGACAGGCTCAGGGACGCGAGGCCCCGCCTTTGTGTGATCACGGAGTTGGGGGCGTGACAGAACTAGGCTTGCCTGGTTTCTTGTATTTTGTGTGGTGGTTCCGCTTGAATCCTGAACCCTCAATAATGTTAAAACAGGCCTTCTAGTGACTCATATAGTGACTACCAAGTTGTAGATGCATTGATGCATAGAGCATCTCTGGTAGTATCCAGAAACCAGAAACAACTGACTGTAAATTCAACAAGGCCTTGTTTCAACATCCCAAGGGCACGTCTCTGTTCTGTCTTTGAAAATGTGTGTCACGTTAATTATGATTCGGCTAATCAGACTCAGCTTCATTCACCAGGTGTGTGTATACATACAAGGAATTTGACTCTGGTTATACAGGCTCATGATGTGCTTACTCATAAAAAACCTAAACAAAGGACACTCAACAAGAGTCACCGATTGCAGTAAGACTGGTGAGACAATAGATCACTGAGCAGGGTTTAAAGGTATGAGGGGTGCTGGAAATAAACATTTTTGTGCAGGTGTAATGTACATGAGGTAGGTGGATATGATATATACAGCATACATACATTATGAAAAACACTGAATTACAGGACGACACATAAATAAGTAGTAGACAGGTGGATGGTACTGTCAGAGTTACAGGGATTGGGCCTGGCACTCAGTGTCTGATGTTGACTGTTCTTCACAGTGATGGCCTGTGGATAGAAACTGTTCCTGTGTCTGTTAATTTGGGCATACAGTGCCCTGTAGCGCCTACCAGAAGGGAGGGTCTGGAACATGTTGCATCCAGGGTGTGATGGATCTGCATTATTGTTTCCAGACCTTTTACTGACTCTGGTTTTGTATAAGTCCTGAATGAAGGGCGGGTTGGCACCACTGATCCTTTCTGCAGTTCTGACTGTCCGTTGCAGTCTGTTCCTTTCCATTTTCATGGCAGATCTAAACCAAACAGTGATGGACTTGCAGAGAACTGACTGGTTGATGGCTGTGTAAAAGTGGATCAGCATCTCCATGGGCCCGTTAAGCTTCTTAAGCTGCCACAGAAATTATGCACATTGCTGGGCCTTTGTAATGATGCCGTTGAGTTTGGAGTGGCGGATGTCTGGGATTATGGTGTTGAACGCCAAGCTGATGTCCATGAACAGGATCCTTTCATATGTCCCTGGAGAGTCAAAGTGTTTCAGGATGTAGTGCAGTCCCATGTTGACAGCATCATCCACAGACCTGTGAGCCTGGTAGGCAAACAGCAGTGTGTCTAGCAAGGGGCCTGTGATGTCCTTCAGGTGGGCCAACACCTAATCTTTCAAAGCATGACCACAGATGTGAGGGTGACAGGTCTGTAGTCCTTCACTCCAGTGATGGAGGGTTTCTCGGTGCCCGGGATAATTGTGAAGCATTTGAAGCAGGAGGGAACTTCTCACTGCTCCAGAGATCTGTTGTAGATCAGTGTAAAGCTGAGGACCTGAAATGATTTATCTTTGTCACTAAAATACTCATTATAGTCAATGTATAAACTCACCACTTTGATCTTCTTTTCATGACAAATGTAGCAGCTGCAAGCGTAGTATTTAGAAAATATTAATATTATACAATCTGCACCCAGTGTACTGTATACAATTCTCATTCAAGACAAAGCTAATAATGAACAGTCACTTTTCTTTGATTTGAGAATATGACCAGTAATCAATTCAAATCAAACTTTATTTATAAAGCACTTTTGTTGCAGTGGATGTATTTTACTATGCTGATGAGATTGCTCCAGCCAATCATTTTAGTCTGTTATTAACAACTCTCAATTTCTTAACCAATGGATGTTGTTACAGGTAGTTGTAAATCAAATGTTTCTGAAGAATTAATCAGTACTGAAGAAGACTGATTGATCATCATGACTGGTGAGTAAAATGACATAACATGTAAATGTAGAGTTTTAGCCATATTATTATTACAAATACTGTAATATAGTTTTTTTCCGGCTTGATGTAAAATTGATGTGAAAATGTTAGTTCAAGGATAAATGGAAAGTGAGGTAGCTATAGGGGTTAGCTGGAGAGACAATCAGTAACAATAGCATAGCTAGCTAGCTAGCTATGATAATTACAATCATGAGATACATTTTATATTTTTAAATGTTAATTTTTAACTTAGTGTATTTATTAAATGTATATTGTTGTGTACTTAAATAAAATTAAGTATTGTAAAACACATTGGCCCAATACCTGTGATGGTAATTCCATCGATAGACACTCTTAAAGGAGTAAGTACAGAGACAAAATTATCTTGGCACAATTAACAGTTAATGTGCAAATAGAGAGACGCGTCAACATTTTACAGAATAATCCTTCTATGTTCAATCAGTGATGCTGGCGGGGGGACAATCGGTAACGTTGTCCCGGGCCAAGACCTTTGGGGGGGCCCATTTGGTCGGCTTAAATATAATTATTTGGTATTTAGTACTACCTAGCTAAAACAATCAATAATAAATGTTTATGAACTGTTTTGTGAACAGTAACATCATTGGTATTTATAATTATTTTTGGCCTGTGCTTAGGGTCCTAAACGTTTAATTTATTCCCGGGCCCTGAGATTCCTGTCGGCGTCCCTGTGTTCAATTTTTCTGATTAATCAATTTCGGGGTGTGTAGGATCCCATTATTAGAAAGTCTTCAAATAGACATGTTCTATTAAAGTCAGTAATATACTTTAAATTGTATGACTTACAATTAGATGTTTATTCAAATATAATTGGTAACCCAAGACTGGCCTCTATTATAAGTTCCTCAAATGAATCAGCTACTTCTTTAAATGTATGCTGGTATGATTCCTCTGGTAGTGTTGTCAGTCTTCTGTGACTTCACCTCCACTGTTAAATCAGATATCAACATCTTTAATAAAGGAATATAGGACATGGATCACAATAACCATGACATTATGAAGGAATAAAAACACTGGATGAAGTGATGGATTAAACCTACAGGATAGGGAAATGCCAAATGAACAATAGAAGGAACGCATAAATATCTGGATTTAAAAAATACATTTCCTTTTATAAAAACAGACCATATAAAGTGTCCTTTTTGTCTGGGAAGAATATTTAAATATGTTTGTGATCAATGTGTTTCTACATGAGTCAACTTCACCGTTAAAGCTGTTTCATCACAGAGAGGTTTTTGTATGAGCAGTAATAGGGATTGTATCACTGTGGGACCCTTTTGGTAGCGGCACCAGACTGGATGTTGGAAGTAAGTAAACAAGACAATTAACTTCTTTATTCACATTTTCATGTTTGTTGCATGTTTTTGTCTTGTTTGGTTCATTGGGCCTTGATTTGGGGATGTACCTTCAATTGTTTTAAAGATACAGAATCAGCTTATGTTTTAGTTGAATGAATAAACATGCTGTACAGATATCAATAGGTTTTAAACAACTGGTTTTTGGTCAGTGTTAGGGAAGGCAAAATATAAAGAATTAGAGGACAAATATAGAAGACAATGAGGTTTTTGACAAATGGTAATAATAAAGTCGATTTCAATTTTTTGAGCCTCGGTCTAGAGAAATTCAGGGTGTCTAATGAGGAGGAGGTTTTTGTATGAGCAGTAATAGGGATTGTATCACTGTGGTACCCTATTGGTAGCGGCACCAGACTTGATGTTGGAAGTAAGTAACAAGGTCTTCTTTATAATTGTTCATGATTGAAAAGTTTAATGTTTTTTACTTTGTTTGAGAAAATATGTTCACATTTTATAATTGGTGATCTTTTAAAATTTTCCTCGGACTGAGCATTTCTATCAAAAAATAATAAATTAATAGTTTGAAAAATAAAAATTGTTCTTTTATTTGCGTCTGATTTGTATTATTGGAGCCTTAAAAATTTAATGTGGTTGTAATTGACGTAATAGTTCTTTTATTAAGGGTCTCCTTTATGTTTCATAAATCTGCTTTGAATAGTAATAATTTTATGATGTATGCTCTTACCATTCCCCAATTAAAATATTGAATTAATGTGTATGGCTTTAATACATATTTTAGCCTTTCGTTGATGCAGTAGATGTGTTCTTTTTTTCAGGTAACACTGCTCCCACTCTGACCATCCTGCCCCCCTCTAGTGAGGAGCTGTCCAGTACAACAACAGCCACATTGATGTGTCTGGCCAACAAGGGCTTCCCCTCAGACTGGACCTTGAGTTGGAAAGTGGACGGGAACAACAAGAATCAGATATCCAGTTCCAAGGTCCTGGAGAATGATGGTCTTTACAGCTGGAGCAGCACCTTGACTCTCACTGCCCAGGAGTGGACCAAGGTGGGACAGGTGACCTGTGAAGCCCAGAAGAACTCCCAGACTCCCGTCATAAAGACCCTGAGCAGGGATGACTGTTCTGGTTAGGACCTGTCTGTCACACACCCCTGTGAAGAGAGGTTGCTGGTTCTTTTGCTTTTACTCTGTTTTGACATCAGATGTTTTGCGTTATTGATCACTTTCACGTAGACTTACAGTGAGCTTTGCGTGAGTTCATGTGTCCATCCTCTCTGTAGATGGACATTTGATTGATATGATATGGTCTGCTCAAATTATTATAACACACATTTGCTTTTATGCGTTGATGAAAATAAAGATTATCCTTTGTAGGAAATATAAGTTGTTGTCTTTCATTTAATTCAAGTATATTTTATTTGCAAGTATTAAATGATAATTAAAATAATAATAAAGCAAAATGTGGTTTATTTGAAAACATAAATGTTTCAGCTAAATATCTATGTTCTTACATGGAACCTCGTTCTCATTAATAAATACTTTTAACACAGCATACTAAAATGTTCACAATTCATGTATGGATGATTATATGTAAATAAAGATTTCCATCAGTAGAAAATATGCTGTTGTGTCATGCATTGAATTCAAATAGATTTTCCACTAAACAGTGAATAACAAATAAATAATAATAAAGCCAGACTCATATGGTTTGTATTGAAAAAGTCTTAGCTTAGTATGTCCTTACCTGGAAGATACTAAAATGTTCACAGATTAACAGCAGA
>JACXGJ010017572.1:0-11045 GCA_016801105.1 Esox niger
GTGATAGTGGGGTTAGGATGGAGAAGACAGGTGATAGTGGGGAGAGGATGGAGAAGACATGTGATAGTGGGGTTAGGATGGAGAAAACCGGTAGTAGTGGGGTTAGGATGGAGAAGAAAGATAGTAGAACATGGACCTTAACTCCATGTGCTGGCACATACAATGTGCTGGCACATACAATGAAGCACAATGCATTGGAACTTGTAACCTTCCTTAATGTGTTGGAACATGGTCCCTATCCCAAAATGTAGGAACCTGTAACCTACCTCAATGTGTTGTTACAATAAACTTACCTCAATGTGTTGGAACATGTAGGGGTGGTTGCAAATCTTTTTCAGCTGCATGATAGTGTTCATCAGAGTTTTCGCACCTCCTTTACCCTGATGAACAACAGAGAAAATGAAAGGCTGGGCTGGATGGAGTTCAATTTATAATACATTGGTATTAACAGCCACATCAGTCTGATGCTCTGGTTAGCCAGTAGAGCTGCCCTCTACCTTCTTGTCTTTCTCTGATCCATCAGTGAGGAGGATTCCTCTGCCCTGCATGTGGCGGTACAAAACCCTCTGAATGGCCGACATGTCACACTTGATCACATACTCCACCTACCAACACAATGTATGTGTGATTAGTATACAGTACATCAAGTATCATCCAGGATAAAGTATCAGTGCTTTAGTATCAGACCCTTCACCTTCTCTGGCAACTGGGACTCCACTTCCTTCTTGAGTCGGCGCAAGAGGAAGGGGCGGAGCACCTTGTGGAGACGCCGGATAATCAGTATAGTCTCTTCCTCATTAAGGTCCACCTATTGACAGATCAGAGTACTCCATTTAATGGAAAGGATTGTCAATTTATATCCTGGGAACTTGCAAAAACTGGGAAATACAGTAAGTTCCGGAAATATTTGGACACTGACACTATTTCCATCATTTTGTCTCTGTACAACACCATAATGGATTTGAAATTAAACAACCGAGATGCAATTGACGTGCAGACTTTCATCTTTAATTCGAAGGGTTGAACAAATATATAAATATATCCCTAAACACTTCTGGTGGATTTTCAAAGTACACATCTGTCCATGCTTTTTGGGGTAATATAGGCTTTATCGAAATCCCTTTGGCAGTAAAAGAGTAGGGATTTCCAAAATTTAATTTTCACATGATGACAATTTCAGTTATCGTCACCTAAACTGATTGTTATTTTATCAGTGTCATTCACGAACAAAAGAAAAGCTAATGTTTTTGTGCCATGAAATTAAATAGCTTTAGCAGTGTAAAGATAATCTTCAGTCTCGCTAGAAATTGCTCAATTATTATGACTATTCCAAGTAAGTTAGTAAATACCAGTAAGCAAATTACTGGCTAAAAAGCTGTTAAAACAGCCAGTGGCAAAAGCCATACAGTTCATAGATGCTATTTGTGGTGGAGGTAAACTTAATGAGAAACGTTAGTTAGTTTAAAACAATGCTAAAGGGTGCTGTGATGGACATTCCATCGATAGACACTCTTAAAGGAGTAAGACAGAGACAAAATTCGCTTGGCACAATTAGCAGTTTATTTGCAAATAGAGAGACACGTCAAACGCTTACCGAATAATCATTCGAGGAGCCTCTGGTTCAACAACGGTCAGTATTTCTAACAGTTAAAGGGGTGTGATATAATGCTGCACATCTGTGTTAACTTAATGGAATACATTCCCTTTGTTCAATTACAACCTAGGCCTCACACAAAGGGCAGGCTGTCCTCCACATGGGTAACCTCTTCCACTCTGTTAAGGCTTACAGCATCCGGACAGACAATAGATGCCCTGGTGAGTTACACAGATGGGCATATCAATGAGTAACCCTATAATCTGCCGATACAGGTCAATGATGCCCCCTTGGCAAATACCAGATCCCCCTCTCCTACATTTCCTAAAGAACAAAGGACAGATACCTTTATTCAGAATATCTCATGATCCTCTGTATTATATACACTGGGGCAAAAAAGTATTTAGTCAGCCACCAATTGTGCAAGTGTCACGTCCCCGCCTCCGTGAGCGCGCAGCAGAGGGCGCCTGCGCTCCTGAGTTTCAGTGAGCACCTAGTCACACACCTGTCACCAATCACCACTCACACACCTGTCCCTATTCTCCTCATCACCACTCATACAAATACAACTCCCTGCCACTTCTCCCCTGCCGGATCAATGGTTTATGCATGCATACCACATCTCGCACTCTCTGCGAACAGACTTCCTGTGTACCGACCTATCGCCCGTTCCCGACTATTCTGCCTGAGCCCTGCCTGTACGTCTGTTCCCCGCTGGAGTTCTGATCTCTCGCCTGTACCCAACTATCCTGCCTACTCCCTGACAGTACTGCTGCTGCCCGCTCGTTTACTGACCACCTGCCCGTCCCCAACTTCTCTGCCTGCTGCTCGTATGTGCTTTCGCTCTTGCTACGTAAGACGTCTGACGGCCCGTTTCCGTTCCCGCTACCTGTCACAGCTCCGTTCCTCCAACAAACGTATTCACTTTGCATAGCGAGCTGGCTAAACTAGGCTTGTCCGGTTCCTTTTATATTGCTGCCTAAGTATGGCCTGTTTCACCTGCTTTGAGAGCTACTTTGACCGCATGTTGTGGGTTCCCAGCAACAGCTTCCAAATACCAATGCAACGCGAGGAATAAACCATTAACCTGATTAATTGATAAAGAAATAACAAAGGAATAGCCCACACCTGTCCATGAAACAGCTTTTGAGTCAATTGCCCTATTACATTTGGTCCCTTGAATATAAGGGGGCAACATTTTAAAGAGCTGGAATTCCTAAACCCTTCCTCTAATTTGGATGTGAATACCCTTAAATTAAAGCTGAGAGACTGCACTTCAAGCCCATAATAATTTTTTAACTGTAAGCTGAAAACAGCCAAAATACCAATACTTTCTAGACCTAACAGTATGAGCAAAATGTGCTGTGACAAAATGTCTTCCGTTGCTTCTTCTCTTGATGTTTCATTCAAAATCTTAACAAAAATCGAACTTTTAATAAAAATAAAACCACAGAGAAAAAATACATTCTCATTCTAGATTTTTTCCCTCAAATATACAGTACATGTGCACAATTACTGGCACCCCATCATCTTAAACTTTGAGAAGCCTCCCATTGAAAGATAATAAGGTTGTACAACAGGTTGTATATCAGGTTTAGGTCAGGGGACAGGGATTGCCATGGAAAAACCTTGATTTGGTCAGTGAACCATTTTTGTGTTCAGGGTGATGTGTGTTTTGGATCTTTGTCCTGCTGGAACATCCAACCATGGCCCAGTTTAAGCTTCCTTGCAGAGGCAGTCAGGTTCTGATTCAATATCTGATGGAACTGGACAGAGTCCATGATACCATGTATCTAAAAAAATTGTCTAGGTACCAACAAGAAAAACAGTCCCACAACATCAAAGACCATACTTCACAGTGGGAAAGAGGTAATTTCCTGGGTGGTTCTTTCTGTCAACACCAAATCTACTTCTGGTGTTTGTTTCCAAAAACCTCTGTTTTGGTCTCATCTGACCATAGAATCCAGGCTCACTGAAAGTTTCAGTAACGTTGGTCCAACTGTAGGCGTTTTTTGTTGTTCGATGACAGCAAATACATTTTTATGGTGACCCAAAGACTTTCAGACCACAACTAAGATCTGCAATTCTCCAGCTGTGATCCTAGGAGATTTGTTTGCCACCCAAACCAAAACATTTTCTTATAGACATTTACTGAACTGTGCAGCTTAACAACCTTTTGTTGCACATTATTACTGTTTTCTATGGTTTTCTGATGGCGATGGATGACTTTGGGAATTTGGCCTGTCTTTCACCTTAAATTTACACCCCAGTGAAACACGAAGTCTATGGTAAAACCATTTAAGAGATCTTAATCACTCAGATGGACTTAAAAACATAAAATGGGAATGGGAAAATACTTCAGATAAATTTTACTCATAAGAATTTCTAGAGTTGACAATAATTGTGGCAATATGTTTTGGAGAATAATTTCCAAATAATTTATTTCACATTCATTTATTTTAATACATTTAAATCAATTAAAGGTAAGTTGTTTGAAGTATTTTGAATCAAAGATCACGAAGATAAACATGTATGTGTCCCAGAGATTAAGAATAGGTTACAATTTAAACACCATCAACATGTTTGCATCAGATTATTTTCATAATTTTTATCTCAATATGGCTGTTCAAAGAATGAGCAGTAGTTGCCTCTTGAAAAGAGACCTGTTGAAAAGTCACAGTGGAGCGTACATGAACTTTGAACTTTAGTTGCCAAAGTAGTTTGACTCTTTTTTCCAGAGCACATTGTTCCAGTAGTTTTGGTCTTCACCCGGGTGTTGTCTGGCAAAGGTCAGCCTTCATATTCTTTTTTGGGACCAGAGGCTTCTTCCTTCTTGACCGCCAATGTAGGCCATGTTTGTGCATTCAATTTCTGACAGTTGACTCATGCACTTTGACACTGATTGTGGGGCCCAAAGATCACTGGATATTACCCTGGGTCTCTAAAAGACTGCTATGAGCATCTTTAGGTCAGCTCGTGGGCTGAATTTGGTGGAATGACCTATCCTATGTAAATTCCTAGTGGTATAAACTTCATTTGTAGAAGATGCAGTGACATTATGTACTTCAAACTGCTAGGAAAATGTGTTGCAACCCATTCGTGACTAATGGGTCTAAATAATATTTCTTCTGAGGGCCAACAAAACTCCTAGGATAGATTACATATATTAATCCAAGGCAGACTCCAGGTTGCATGCTAACATCAATAAATGTTGCTTATTCTATAAAATAGTAAAGTATTTGGCAGTAACCTGTGAGGATACATTCAGCCTTACCACTGGTTCTTTATACTGGTACCAGGGCCACGCCGGTACCAGGGCCATACCGGTGATTTGCTAATGTTGGTATCAGACTTTCCTGTTTCCACTATACATTTGGTACCAAGGATTTATGGAGGGGCTCAGGTGGGGAGAGAGGAGCCAACTATCAACGCGATTACATTTTCCGGTTACGAAAAATAAAAGGTGTTAGTTTTCTGGTAGTAAAATTTTAAAAACAACAATGCCATGCTCTGTTCATAACACAGCTTTTAAACTTAAGAAAACAAAATACTTCCTCAAACTCCTGCGACGGTCTAATTCTCCACCTACACTCATGACATAGCAACTGTAAGTCAGTGTGTTCATAATTTAAAGTATTTTGTTTAAACGTTCATCTTTTAATAGAAGGATCTGGGACAATTCTCTGGTAATTTTGTGTAGTTATAGGTTCTACAGGCTACGTCTCGGTCTCAGTGCTTAATTTTTCTATTGAGTCACTGGTATCGCACTACCTATGGTCGTTCCAACTTCTTCCGTTCTGAGTCTTTGCTTCCCTTTACTGTTGTTTTATTTTATCAGGGATCTGTTTGTTAGATCAGATGAAAACCATTACGAGAACCCTAAAGACCATGGCCAAGTGGCCGACTGGCCCAGGCCCGTGTCAATGGAAACAGAAAAATGTTTGGACTTTAGGGTAAAACAGGAGTGTTTGGCACCAGTGGAAGTGAGGCGTTAGTACTGAAACACAATCTACAGAAAACATACACTCAATGTGTATTTAAGCCACAAATATCAATCATGAATATACTGCCCTAAATGAGGCCTCTCCTCCTGGCTACATTAGTGATCTTATCACCCGCGCAACCCGAAAAGGGCTAATATTCCTGACATTAATTTACTCAAAGACATCAATCAATTAAATCAATCAAATGTATTATATAAAGCCCTTTTTAAATCAGCAGTTGTCACAAAGTGCTTTTACCAAACACCCGGCCTTAAACCCCAAAGAGCAAACAAAAGTAGTGATGAAATTCAGTGGCTAGGAAAAACTCCCTAAGAGAGCCGAAATTTAGGAAGAAACCTAGAGAGGAACCAGGCTCAGAGGGGTAACCAGTCCTTTTCTAGCTGTGCCAAGTGAACATATTAAGTCCAAATTGTAATAGTTAAATGAATGTGGGCTAGGCCCAGAGTCTATTTAAACCTAGTCCTGATCAGCTAGGAAAAACTCCCTAAGATGGCCGAAATTTAGGAAGAAACCAACAGTAGTGTTGAATTAACACATCACTTGTTTTCCATTTTATTCATGAAAGCTAACCAGATAGAAAAACATTTTTCATAGCTATTATTTACAGGCCCCAAGGGGCTTTACACAATGTTCCTCAGAGGGTATTCACGCCAGATAGTATTCACATTTTCTGCGATTTCAATGTTCATTTGGAATTCCAATGACCCTCTTCAAAAAGCCTTGAAGCCATAATTGACTCAATGGGTTTTATCCAACATGTCTCAGGTCCAACGCACAGCCACAATAATACCTTAGATTTAGTTCTGTCACGAGTCTAATATCAGAGCACAGTCTTATTACATTTACTGTGAACACAAGAAGTCCACTAGGACCGCAAACAATGAGTTTTAAAAGCCGAACTATAAATTCTCGGACTACAAATAGATTTCTTGATATTCTTCCAAGCTTGCTCATCAGTGACAAGGATGACTTATCGCAGTCTTATTACATTTACAGTCATGAGAAATAGATACTGTAGATCTAATATCAGATCCCAGTCTTATTACATTTACCGTCATGAGAAATAGATACTGTAGATCTAATATCAGATCCCAGTCTTATTACATTTACCGTCATGAGAAATATATACTGTAGATCTAATATCAGATCCCAGTCTTATTACATTCACCGTCATGAGAAATAGATACTGTAGATCTAATATCAGATCACAGTCTTATTACATTTACAGTCAGGAGAAATAGATACTGTAGATCTAATATCAGATCCCAGTCTTATTACATTTACCGTCATGAGAAATAGATACTGTAGATCTAATATCAGATCACAGTCTTATTACATTTACAGTCATGAGAAATAGATACTGTAGATCTAATATCAGATCAGTCTTATTACATTTACCGACATGAGAAATAGATACTGTAGATCTAATATCTAATCACAGTCTTATTACATTTACCGACATGAGAAATGAAATAGATACTGTAGATCTAATATCAGATCCCAGTCTTATTACATTTACCGTCATGAGAAATAGATACTGTAGATCTTATATCAGATCCCAGTCTTATTACATTTACCGTCATGAGAAATAGATAATGTAGATCTAATATCAGATCACAGTCTTATAACATTTACCGTCATGAGAAATACATACTGTAGATCTAATATCTTGCAGTTACCTACCCGAAGCTAAGTACCATTATTATGCCTTTTCACTGCACTTGTTGTAGCTATTTCATGAAGGAGAACTGTTGTCTTCAGTTAAAGATAGCATAGTTAGAGCCTCGGCTTCAGACGCAAATGCAGGCAAGGATTATGTTAGTGTAGAAATGGGAAAAACTGCGTCTGTGCTACCAGGAAGAAACGATCGTGATGTTAGCCCCGCGGCACAGCTCCGGCAGCCGGGCAAGAACTTTCTCTTAGTCACTAGGAAGAAATACCATCGACCAGTTAAACCTGGGTCGCTGCTAGAGCCGACTGAGATTTTCAACAGGTTTTCCCCACTGGAGTCTGAGTCAAGACCCGACCCGTCTTCGGATGGGAATGATCGACAGGCATTTTCTACCGCTGGCCCGGAAAAATGGAAAACATGAGTCATCGACGACTCCATTACCCGCAGTATTAGAGTTTGCAGGAGGTAGAAATGGTAGATAACTGTTTGTGTTCTTATTTTTATCATATATTTTATAATAACTGTTTTGAACTTGAACTTTTAAGTATGGCTGCACCACTAAAACAAATTAAGAAATACACAAGAAACTCGGTCCCTGGTAAACAGACAATACTATTTGGGACTCGGCCAGAAATAGTGTCAGAACTGATCTGCTGAAGTGCAACAGACTTCATCCTAGCTGGAGTGAAGCTCTTCTTCTGTCCAGGAACATTGACAGGAGTAATGTTCAACAAGTGAAGTGGGTCTTCACTTCAGCAGTAATGAGCACATTAACTTCTTTGATGAAAAGATCATCACCATTAGAAAACCAATAACTGACTCCTTAAATAGGTATATTCCCCCAAAACACAGTTGTCCTGAGAATACCCAGGACTTCTCTGACCATGTGTCAATTGGGGCCACTTAATTGTTTTACTCGACACGTTCACTAAATTAGTAATTAGTTCTAAACCCACAAATTGTCAACTAGACTCGATTCCAACAAACTTAAAGTAGCTAGCTACTCCCTGTGCTAGGTCAGCCAGTGTTGAACATAATAAATTGCTCCCTACATTGGCTGACCTTTACCATATGTGTGCCAATAAACTGCAGAAATAGAGGCTTCTTAATTTTTTTTTATCCAGATATATCAAACAATTATAGGCCAAAATTGAATCCTTCGTTCCTCTCAAAAATCTTAGAAAACAAATCTTACTTAAAAAATTCTTAATAAATAGGTTACCCAACAACTGAATGCCTTCCTGAAGACAAAAAATATATATGAAATTCTGCAGTCCAGTTTGAGACCCCATCATAGTACTGAGACTGCACTCGTGAAGGTAACAAAGGACGTAATGACCTCAGACAAAAATTCTTCATCCGTCCTGTTGCTTCTTGATCTTAGTGCTGCTTTTGACACTATTGATCATTCCCTTCTCTTAGACACTTGAAACCCACATTGGGCTACGTGGGAATGTTTTAACCTGGTTTAAATCTTATTTATATGAAAGATATCAGATCCTATGTGTGGATGGCATGTCCTCTGACAAATCAAAGGTATGTTTTGGTGTTCCTCAAGGCTTAGATTTGGGCCCATTATTGTTCTCACTAAACACGCTGCCTCTGGGTGATGTTATTCGGAATCACAACGTCAACTTTCACTGTTATGCTGATAACACACAGGTGTAATTTTTTATGAAACCATGGAGAAATCCCCAAATTAGAAGCATGTGTTAATTTGGAAAAATGTGTTTCAGATATAAGGAAGTGGATGATGGAGAACTTCTTGCTTTTAAACATTTTAGGACACAAGAAGAGTTTTGTTGGCAGATCTGAACCTTGACGGTTGTATTGTCATATCCCAAAAAACTGGGATACGAGAAACCTCGGATTTACCCATGACCCCGACCTCTCCTTTGATGAACATATAGAATACATTTCAAGAGCTGCTTATTTCCATGTTGGGAACATTGCAAAAATGCTTTTTTTTTAATCAAAACCGATACGGTAAAACAAATCCAGGCTTTTGTTACTTCTAGATTAGATTACTGCAATGCTCTTCTTTCCGGTAACCATGATGAATCAATAAATAAACTTAAATTACCTACAACGTCCTAATTAGAACGAAAAAATTTGAACACATTACTCCAGTACTAACCTCTTTACCTCTTTACACAGGCTGCCTGTTAGGGTTGATTTTAAGGTTTTATTGTAAACCTATAAAGCATTACATGGACTTGCTCCTACTAACCTTGCTGAAATTATCCAATCATGCATAACTACACGTAACCTTAGACCACAAGATGCAGGCCTTTCAATTGTACATAGATTTTCTAAACAAACAGCGGGAGGCAGGACCTTCTCTCATAGAGCTCCACTACTCTGGAATGATCTGCCAATCAACGTTAGAAATGCAAATTTTCAAGTGTCTACTAAAGACTCATCTCTTCAGCCTGGTCTATGATTAAGTGCAGTCTGGCCCAGGTGTGTGAAGGTGACCAGAAAGGCTTGATAATGCTGTCTTGCCACATGGGCTCTCATCGCCCCTGGGATGCTCTCCCTCCAATGTCATTCGGGGGTGGAGTCACTGTCTTGTTGTTATCACTCCATTGCACCCATTATGCAATTAGGTTGACATCTTCTGGCAATACTCCGCCCTCATTTCAGGGTGGTTGTGGTTGACTGGTGTGTCCCTTTGGGTGATGCTTGGCAAATTGGGTGGATTGATTTCCTGCCTGTTGGGCCCTGTTATGCTGCTATATTATTGTGCCTGTGGGAGAAGGGTCAGTTCTCCGTTGTAAATCCTTGTAAACCTAAGGAAACTCTCTAAATGTTCCTTGCTGCCTGCTCTGTTTAAACTTAGGAGGACATGAGGTCCACACCTTTCGAGTACCAGGCTCGAAAGACTCATACCTGCCCTTGTCCACAGTCCTCCTGGTTGTGTTGCAGATCAAGACGATACCTGACGATTTCAGCTGCCAATCTGCTGACCCCCTTCCCCTCTCCATCAGGTAATGCTTTTGACCTGGACTGGCATTAACAGACTCTGGACTGAGCCCAAACACATTCATTAATTGTACTTGTACTCTTGAAACGTTCACCTGGCACAACCAGAAGAGGACTGATCACCCCTCCGAGCCTGGTTCCTTTTTTGGTTTCTTCCTAAATTTTGGCCCCCCTTAGGGAGTTTTTCCTACCACTGTGCTTGAAGCACAGTTGAACTCTGTTGTCACTTGTACCTTGGGGTTTCAGGCTGGGTGTTTTGTAAAAGCACTTAGTGACAACTACTGATATAATAAGGGCTTCATATATAAACGTTATTGACTTAACTCAATATGAGATGCTTCAAGTCCCACCTCAAGGGAAATGACTGGTGCAGTGGCCTGCGTGGTTGATTCTGTCAGGATGTAAGGTTTCCGTCTTACCCTCTCCCCTGTCATGGCAAAAGGGGCATTGAACCACTGCTCAAAGGTGTTGCAGGACTTGAAGATGGTGGGCAGCAGGAAGTTGAGGAGAGCCCAAAGCTCAGGGAGCTTGTTCTGCAGAGGTGTGCCCGTCAGCAGGAGGCGCCGGGGGGCCACGTAGTGGGTGTTCAACACCTGGGTCAGCTTACAGTGGTGGTTCTTCATACGGTGACCCTCATCCACTATCATGTACTTCCAACGGATCTGAGGGGTAGAGGATAAGGGTCAAAGGGGAACAGAGGGGAGAGCGGGAGGGGACAGGGGTAAGAGGGGGGAGAAAGAGAGGACGGGGTAAGAGGGGTCAGAGGGAGGGGACCGGATAAGGGGTCAGA
>JACXGJ010017573.1:0-11019 GCA_016801105.1 Esox niger
ATTTATAACATGCCATATATTTCCCTGTGATTTATAACATGCCATATATTTCCCTGTGATTTATAACATGCCATATATTTCTCCGTGATTTATAACATGCCATATATTTCCCCGTGATTTATAACATGCCATATATTTCCATATGATTTATAACATGCCATATATTTCCCTGTGATTTATAACATGCCATATATTTCCCCGTGATTTATAACATGCCATATATTTCCCTGTGATTTCTGTCTCTGTGTGTGAACCAGCTGTCTGTGTTAGGTGGGATTCATATTGGTCATCATGAAGACCGTCCGCCAGTCCCCAATCCACCACCACCATGTACCCGACCCGTCCCGTCCCGGCCCGTTCCCCCGCGTTACCTGTGGTAAAACAGTGACGACAGGCGTATCCCTTCAGCTCCTGTTCACTGTCTTCACTGTCAAAGTCGTCTTCACTGGCAGAGCTGAGGTCCACTGGAGGAGAGAGCAGTGAGACAACTGTCAGAACCAACCAGTCAACTGCCCACCAGCCAAACAACTGCACTGCCGCTACGGCCACACCGAATGGGCCGGAACGGTGAATGCACTCCAACCGCATCCGGTACCAGGTGATCAGCTGGCGCCGGACTCTGAGTGGTTGCCCCGTGTTACTGTAGTCCCAACTGAATCTGATTGGCTACTCACAGAACTCGGAGGAGGGGGGTCTGGACGGGGTGTTGACCGGGGTGGAGGCGGTACGGGTCTTGATGCGTCGGAACACAGGCTGGCGGCGGTGCCGGCGGTGGGCCCGCGAAGACGCCGCCTCAGGAGTCTTCTTCCAGTAGTAGTAGAACGTTATTAACTCGCCCTGGAGAGGAGAAAACGCCAGGCGGATCAGGAGAGGAGAAAACGCCAGGCGGATCAGGAGAGGAGAAAACGCCAGGCGGATCAGGGGAGGAGAAAACGCCAGGCGGATCAGGAGAGGAGAAAACGCCAGGCGGATCAGGAGAGGAGAAAACGCCAGGCGGATCAGGAGAGGAGAAAACGCCAGGCGGATCAGGAGAGGAGAAAACGCCAGGCGGATCAGGAGAGGAGAAAACGCCAGGAGGATCAGGTAACACACACACTCCCTTACAGGATAAAAAAAACATGCTGGCGAAGTGGCAATACATAGACGTAAACGTCATTTCAGACATGGTAAATAATTCACTGTAACAACAGCAAAAACAGCTACAGCTCAACAGACAAACAGGTGGAGTGTGTGAAGTGGACCAAGAAAGACCCGGCACCAGGTCCAGAATACAACGGCCTGCCTGCCCCAGCCAGGATAGAGAGCAGAGGGGCTGGGGGGGGCAGAGATCCGGGGCATTTAGATCAGAGCTGCTGGGCTGCCTGGGTGGCAGCGGATCCGAGGGAACAAAAGAACATGTCGGAGGAGCTTTACAGCTACAACTAGAGACCCAAATGGCTCCTCCTCCAGCTGCGGGAGGAGTCAAGTCAACTTTAATCAAACATTCACAGCGGCTGTGCGTGTGTTAGCTCTGCCAGGAAGAGACAGAGGGAAGGAAGGGGACAAATCCGTCACACAAAAGGGCTGTCTGGAAATCAATGTCACAGTGATAACATTAGCACAGGCTAGCAGGGCTCAGAGAGAGAGGCTGTCTGACACATTAACCGCTGGCCTCACACTGAAACACCACTCGCTCTGAAGAGCACACACGGTCTGAAATGGGCAACAGGTCCTGCAGTGTTCGGCGCCATTACGTTGTTCCCTCAGGCGAATGGCCTCTTTCACCCCTGACCTCTGACCCGTCAGTTCACCGGATTCCCATTCAGTCGTCGGGTGACGGTGTACTGAGTGTTTGGCAAGCGGTAATCTCTGGTAATGAACAGAACCACCCGACACAGACATCCAACACCACACACCACTTGCAGGCTTCAACGGGCTAATCTGCAATTTCACTACACAGGCCCTCGTCGGTCAGTTTTGTTGAACAGATCATGGACGAGGCGGATCCCGAACGACCAATCCAAAAAAACGGATGAAGTAACTGTCTTCCTCTACGGACCAGAAGCCATTCCGGTGCCTACCAAAGGAGGGCGTGGCTTCCAGGAGGGCCCCGCCTTCAACATTCTCTTCTGTTGTTGTTTAATGTCAAGTGATTGTTTTCCTGCTGCCCCCCCACCCCCCCAGTTCCATGGTGACACCGGTCATACATCAGTCAGACCATCGGGAGGCCCTATAAACATGTCAACAGTGTCATAGTACGAGGCTGCTGCTGCCGCCGCCGCCGCCCCCCCCAGCTGGCTAGCAGGGGGTTGGGAGGGTGAGGGACCAGGTGCCAGTTGGACCGGGGGGGGGTGGGGTGGGATGGGGGGGCGTCCTGACGTGTCAGGCGGGGGGGCTGGCGAGGGCTCAAAGCTGCGGGACATTGAGTGCCGAGTGCTTGCTGTACTCTGCCCTAGCAACAGGCCGTCTTGACTGACACACCCCCCCCCCCCACACTGGTGGCTCTGGACGGCCGGCGGCACGTGAAGCGCTGTCATATTAGCCAGGATACGAACGCGGCCTTGGCTTTAAACGGAACAGCAGGTGCCGGGACAGTTGAGAGTAACCGTTGTAAACAGTCCTCGGATGTGGGTGGAAGTGGAAGACGGGCAGCGAAGTGGCTCTCGTGTGTCACAATCCATCTCAGCTCCTCCCTCAAAAACAGAAGAGGAAGTATCCAAGAAAACACTCTGAAACAATTGGCTGTCAGGCCAAGCTGGAACATAAACAACTGGTTTTGGAGATGCAATGAAATTTTGTTTAAACGTGTAAACAGAGAGGCGGGGCTGCTGATGTCCTGCAGAGAATCAGTCTGATGTAGGGTGGGGGTGGGCGGAGATCAAGGCTCTGGACATTCTCCTGCTTGTTAGTGGCCTCATGTGGTGAATTAGTGTCAAACAGACAGACTGACAGCCTGTTGAAACAGCCACACCAACCGGCCTGTCAATCTGTCAACCGGCATTTCTGAGAAGCACTCACAGGGATGATACGCCCACTGATCGGGCTCCTTCAACAGACGTCAATGTCACCAGCTAGCACGCGCTCCAGAAAATGACCACCGTTCCTGGGACTCATTTATGTTGGGTCCTGTCACTACAGAAATACGTACATCAGACAGGGATTTAAACATTATGCAGACACTGATTAAGCCCAGTCAAGGACAAAAACAAACTTGCCAAATTGAGTTTGTTGTCCAACTTCCTTTTAATAAAAAGCGAAAATACTGTAAGAAACTGTTGTCTCATACTTTTAGAACTGGAAAAAAAGTTTTCTGAGACAGAGATTGGTGTCCGTGGTACTGATGTGTAGTGATGCTGCCCAGTGCTGTTCACTTAAACTCCACGGCCATTTTCCCAGAAGGCAGTTCTATGTCTTATCGGAATGAACATGCAGACGCGACACATGAAGCTACCTGGCCGTTTCATTTTCCCCCTGAGGGGAAAGGGGGTGTAGCCTTCACGCTAGCAGGCCTGAGCGACATGTCAAGCAAGACAGTCAGTCAACAGAGAGTTAAAGTGCCAACATGGACCACCTGCAGTAGGAGGGTTTCTCCTGACGACCGTGAGCGCAGAATAAGCGCTAAGATTACATCAACATCACATCACACAAAACCCAGATCGTCTTTCCCGAATGCAAGGTGCAAACGGCATCTCACTTGTGGAATATCCACATTGCAAACAGCTGTCGTGATATTTCCGGAACGTTCCCTCAAATCTCCGCCATGGTATTTTCATTTTGGCTGTTGGGAACTTGACACACAGACCTCATCCTTACGTCCATCAAAGTGGTGGAAGATTCAGAGAAGGGTGAGAACGCGACGTGTGTGTGTGTGTGTGTGTGTGTGTGTGTGTGTGTGTGTGTGTGTGTGTGTGTAGCGTGCCAAACGCAATACGGATTGTAAGCATTGAGGGGTGAAGGGAAAAACACTTTAACGACATGTCCATCCCCATATCCGACCAGGACTGGACAGAGAGTGCTTGATGTCACCTGAAGCGTTGTTCCAAGTGACACCCTTGTTGTCTCTGTAGTGCCCTAGATCCCTTGGAGGAACAGGGGGGCATCAGGAACATAGCCTTATAATATCTAGCGTCATAAGCTAGATATTATAAGTCTTTTTAAAACGTTGCCTTCTCCCACCCGCAGGAGATTTCTGTCCCATGGATAATCCACGGACAAGGGAAGGGCTTAACTAATATCACCACCGCTGAACCCCCAACCCCCACCCAACCCCCACCCTCTCCTCCGGATCTCCGCTAACGCCACTTCAGACGCTGGCCTCCACCGCGCTCCTGCTAGCATCTCATTCAGTGTGTGTGGATGTGATAAATGTGTCTGAATGCAGGCACTCCAACTGAAGGATTTTTTTCTACAGCCGCTGCAATCCTCACTCTGGTTTGGTGTGTGTGTGTGTGTGTGTATGTGGCCAGGAGATGATTGAGTAGGAATCCATTGCTTATGTACACAGTGTTACACAGGCTGAGCCGAAGCAAAACTCCTGTCTCCATCGCACCCATCCTCTCCATTTTTCTCACCCTCCCTCAACTCCCTCTCTACAGGCTGAACAGATGGTTGGTGTTTTTCTTGGCAGATTTGTGACGGAGCCACAAAAGGCCCCAGCCCTGACATCAAGCCAAACGGCCGTTCCTGGCAAGGCCTTGGGAGGAGTAGGATGAAGAAGGGGAGGAGGAGGAAAGGGAGGATGAGGATGGGCGGCGGTATTATGAAGAAAAACAGGGCTGGATAACAATGGACCAATGACCCCGAATCACTAACCCTTCAGAAAACTACTAACCACTAAGCCTGGGCAAAAAAGAAAAGAACACTCCCACATTTCAGGAGACAGGAATAGTGAGCGAGGGAGAGCGAGAGAGGGAGGGAGGGAGGGAGAAAGCGAGGGGGAGGGAGGGAGGGAGACAGCGAGGGAGAGGAAGGGGAGGGAGGGTGTGAGTGAAAGCGAGCGAGCGGGTACAGTGGCAGAGCATGTGACAGAGGGGTTGGTAGTCCTGGAGTTGTGTAAACAACCATTAGTGCAGCCAAGCACACTGGCTCAGAGGATACTCCCAAACACCACACTACCCCCTGCATAGTGGCATACTAACAGGACAGAGGCCAGGTGAAAAGAAGGGCACTACAAAGAGTACAGGCGGCTGGTAGGGACACCTCCGTGGCGTCCGCCTGTCATTACAGCGAGGCAGAGGAGTGTTTATCTTACAGCTAAACGACACCTACATTTAATTGTGTACATACAGCGCCCAGCCTGTTCCTCTGCCGCTAGGTGTTGTGTTTCCAGTATGGGCCGTGAGTTAAGTGGGATGGTCACTGGAGTACAGGCCAGGCCTGTGGAGGTTTATTTTGACGTATAATTCTGGGGATAAATATACACGAGTGTGGTGGCGTGGGGAGGGAGATTAGGGAGACTTTCTGACGCGTTACAGAGCTAAGCGCCTTAGTTACAAGTCGGCCTTCTCTGTTCTGTCAATCATTGCGTGAGGGAGGCGGCTGTCGAGTCAAATACTTAGTTACTGGGTGATATGATGACTGAGGAGCCCGTTGCTCAGGCTGCTGCTAAGAAAAAGGATTTTAAAGTACAACACCCGATTTTGCACTCTCCGTTTCCACTTAAAACAGTTTTCAGGGGACATAAGAATGAAAGTGTTCACATTGATTGCGCATCCGCTGTGAAACAGGCTAATTTACTACTTGATTTCATTAACTGTTGTTGTCGTCAATCTACACACAACAACCTGTAAGTCTTCTTGAAGGACCTGTGTTTTGATCTGTTAATCCTTCCCTTAACCGCGACATGCCTCCCACATGCTGCTGCTGAGAAGCTTCCCCACAGCATGATGCTCCCACCACTTCATTCCATCACAGGGATGGTATTCACTTAGGGATGAGCTATACCTTTTTTTTGTCAGATTCAATGCTTGGCATTCAGACCTAATTGAGCTATCTCATTAACCAGCTCATCTTCTCCCTTATGAGTCCTTCATGTGGCATTTCATACTCTGGAGTATCTCCCACTCCACAACAAAGTCCTGTTTGATGGAGTGTTGCAAAGATGGTTGTCTTTCTGACAGGTTCTCCCATCATTCTAGAGAAATTCTGAAACAGTTATAGGTCGCCACTGAGTTCTTGGTGTGCAAAGCTGGTAGACGCATATCCAATAGAAAGCTGCGATCGCTGCCCAAGTCACTACTACAAAGTACTGGGTAAAGGATCTGAATAATCAGTATCTCCTTGATTGTCGATAAATTGGCACATATTTCTAAAAACGTATCTTTGCTCTGTCATTAGGAGCTCTCGTGAGTAGATTGACTCACAATGTCTACAACAAAACGCGAAGAACCTGAAGGGGTCTGAATACTTTACCAAGGCCCAGGATACACGCGCGTGTATTCATATGTACATGACAGTGCACGTGTGTGTGTGTGTGTGTGTGTGTGTGTGTGTGTGTGTGTGTGTGTGTGTGTGTGTGTATCAAATATTATATCAGGTCTTTCCAACAAAGGTAGCCATATTCTCCACACATATCTTTAACAAGACAATCCAGATAAATAACGTATGTGTGCTTAAAAAAATGCCAGAAAAGCCCCCTCGCTGTAAACACTGAACAAGGACTGACAAAGAAAAGGAGTGTTAAATGTGTCCTTGGCTGGAGGAACAGTGTGTGGTTTTCCCGGCGGTAAAAGAGGAGGTGGCTTCGTGCTGCGCCCGGCCTTTCTGACACAGAATGAGTGAATAAGCTCTATTCTCACAGGTCAGGGATACACTCCACAGAATCAGCACTCTTCCTGTTCCCCCACCTTAAGCGCTCTGTGCGGAAAGCAGATCAGACCTACCGCTACACAGCCCCCTTCAGGGAGACTTTGATCCCAACGCCACACGTTCTGCTGAGAAGCAAGAGACCGGGGAACCAGTGTTCTGAGCCTAGCAACAGACGGTCAGTTGTGGTCCTCCTGACCAGATTTCTCAGCTCTCTATCAGTTAGCTTTAACCGACAGACGACTTGTCCGACTGCCCCAAAATAAACACTACTGACAGTGACCCTCAAGGAAATGGTTTTGAAAGGTTGAAATTTACATTAGAAATCCCATGATGCTTTTGCACAGCTAGATGACTCCAAATGATTGGTAGTGACTTGTTTTAAATTCACTCAGAATTGCTCAACTGCATTCTGTAAATGTTTATCCAGTATTCTCATTACCGTAATGCGTTCTTATCCAATTCTCGGGTCATAAAAAAGAAATGAAAACAAAGCTTGTTGTGTACATATGGTTCTCTGAATACTATCGCTTTTTGTAGTTCCTGTATAATCTCCAATCTGTTCAGCCAGTGTTCTATTTACCCATGATATATTATCTACAGAAGCAGTCCTTCTGAGCCAATTTTGTAAAATCTCCTTCAGAATTATGAAACAACCCCTTCATTTCCACTGGCATTACACAAACAGTTGAAATTGAGAAACAGACTTAATCCTAACATAATTGTATAACTTAATATGAACTACGTGCATTTTCAGTGTTATGTTCGAATGAAAATGAAAATCTTGTGGAAACAGTAAAGTGCATAATATCGGATAATAAAATATTTATCAAGAGAAACTAAGATGCTAATCTCAGCGATGAAGACATTGAGAATGTTTAACACTCTTCATCTCAGAAAACGGAGGTGAAAACACTGAGTCAGTCAAGCCAAGCATTATGACGACGACGGTCACCCAGTCCCTGAACCTTCGCAAGAACAGGCGCGACGGTTCAGGGGCCAGACCAAGGAACGGATAATCGCCTCCAGACCAGGAATCTAAATTCACACAGGGTTAGGAGGCTTCCCTCCAAACAATCGCAGTGCTGCTCCTCAGAAACAAGCTGCATCATTTAGCAAAACAAGTATACTTATATCCAAGACAGCTGCGGCCTCCCGAGGGAACCACTTCCTAGCGCAAGGCGTCCAAAATGGCGCCCTATTTTGGATACAGTTCACTACCTCTGACCAGAGACCAACACGATGTCAAAGGGTGCCATTTGAGAAGCCTGTCTTGCTTTAGCTGGTCCAATTAGTGCCTGAACCAAAGTATTTCTAATGACCCGCAGGGCTGTCACTGTCCGGCTGGCTGCCGGGAACACACGGATGTGAATCCTGTCTGACGTGTGGACACATCCACCGATCATGGCACAAGGACAGACATCTGCTGGGCCCAGGCCGGGAACACAGGGAGGTGGAGGCTGAAGAGTGATTGGGTGTGTGTGTGGTAGAGGCAGAGCAGGGTGTGTGTGGTAGAGGCAGAGCGGGGTGTGTGTGGTAGAGGCAGAGCGGGGTGTGTGTGGTAGAGGCAGAGCGGGGTGTGTGTGGTAGAGGCAGAGCGGGGTGTGTGTGCGTGCGTGTGTATGTGTGTGGGGTGGAGGCTGTGTGTGTGTGAAAGGATGAGAACAGCACAGCAGTGCTCCTATTGGCTGGCCAGCTCCTCTTTCTCTCTCGCCTGGAAATAACTACAAGGCCTGGAGCTGGTATGGGTGTGTGTGTGTGTGTGTGTGTGTGTGTGTGTGTGTGTGTGTGTGTGTGTGTTCGTACACTTTATTGGGAAACAGTGTAACACGGCTGCAACAAACAATAACATACAGTTGTAGCAGAGAAGTCGACGGTAGCATGTTTCAAGAGTAACAACGCAAACCAACAGCGACTTTCCACAGAAACCAAGGCACCTCTTCAGATGCCGTTTGAGTTCACAATATCCCAAGACTTGTTGTCAATCTAAGCTACATTTCTACTGAGGCATTTAAGAAGAAAAGTATCAGGCATGAAGTTTATCTGCGATCTGCCACTTCAGCACTTTTCGTTGTTTGAACAGTTCAGCAGCAGAGGCCAACTCGTATTCCATGACGTCCTGTCTCTCCCTCCCCCCACCATTGCGTTCTCTCTGTTCCTCTGGAAAGGAAATGGCGGCCACAGAGCCGGCCCTGCGCAGACAGACAGGCTAGCCGACAGGCAGAGGAACGGGGGGGAGGACCGACACACCCGTTTCCCCCTTGCTCGTTATGTCTTCATACGAAGCATTCCTGAGCGTCACTCAGGCCCGGTGAGTTAACTTAGCGCCACGCCTGGGTGCTCACCCCTTGGCCCTGCCTCCACCAGCCATGCTGGCGCTCCGGGAGCGGCCCGGTCGGGCCATGATAACATCAGCTGGCTGCTGAGGACGGACTGGGAGAGAGAGACAGCAACACCAATGTTCTTTAGCTGCGACTGGGCTAATTCCGCGAGAGTTGGCTAGCGGGAAAGGGGAGGGCCTAGAGACCGGCATACGCAGGTCTCCAATCGGCTACCGGGAAAAGTGGAATGGTCACAGTAGCGTTGGTCCACACAGACGTCTAGTGATGGTCTTCATGGCTGAGGAATGAAGGCACTTGAGTGGGTCAGCATGCTAAGGCCACCTGTGACCTTATCCAGGTCTTGGCAAACAGACAGTGACCGCGTGTTATCAATTCCCTCAGCACCTTAGCGTTAGTGGAGACGGTCAGACCGGGATTCTTCACTACACTGCGACTCTAGAACCTGACAGCAATTCCGAGGCCGTCAAAATTCAGTCATTGGAGAGAGGCGAGCTCTCCCGGGTTTGCGGATTTTGGTTTGCGGTTGAGGGAGATGCGTGGCAAATGTAGAACAGATCGCCAGGATGTGTTTTAGAGGACTCAACCCGATCTTAGACTCTCTCGTATCTGCCAGGTGTTGCTGTGATGAAACAAGGCTTTAAGATGTAAATGTTTATTCCAGTTTTCAACATTGATTTTGTGAATGGGATAATAAATGTATTTTGATCGGATTACATTTAGAGGATTAAAATGTATTCTCCACGCATATGGAACTATGGAAATTGAAGCAAGAGCAAATCGGCTGAAAGTATCATCCCATAAATTTTAGCAAGTTCATTAAATGTCACCCATTTTGCAAATTGTAATACAAATTGTGATGAAACGTATCGTAAAGTAACATATCAATTAAAGAAGTGTCCCAGATGTTAAGTGGACCTTGTGAGACAGGGTTGTGCATTAGCAGGATTCACATCCTTAGCGACCAGCTAACAAAAGCTGTAAAAACTGTATTTCAAATATTGGTTATGGATAGCCAAATGGTTCGCTTCACTATGCAGTGCTTGTTCTGCTATTTGAACATGAACTGTAGAATTTCATCAATGGGGAGAGATTTTGCAAGATTTGCAAATAAACAGGCATCTGTATATATTATGTCTTCTGTTGATCAACAGATATTCAGCCTTCTAGGTTATTCCTTTTGCAAGCACTGAAATAAAATTCTAGTGAATAAATGTTGTGAAACACTCATTACACAAAGACTATATTATGGATATACATTTCCTTATTTTTACAATAATATTTCTCATTCAAATCCTGCATATAAGCCCTTTAAATATACAGAAATAAAATATGGAACAGAAGTGAAAATATGGAACAGAAGTGAAAATATGGAACAGAAGTAAAATATGGAACAGAAGTAAAATATGGAACAGAAGTAAAATATGGAACAGAAGTAAAATATGGAATTATGAGGTAAAATAAGATTTTAAAATCCAGGTGAAGAAACCCACCCGCGGCAAATAGCCTAGAGAGAATTAATTGCAAGCCCAGTTCTGAACTCTGTGGCCCGTGGCAAGAGATTGGGAGGTGTAGTCCATATAAATATAAATGTAAATAAATGACAGAGGGCAGGGAGGAACTTTCCTTTGGGTATTGAGTTACAGTGCTGCTGGTGGAAAACAGCAGGCATTTATCACAATGCCCTTCAGTCACACCCACACAGGGTTGTCTCCACGGTGACAGCCCCGGTCAATTCAGTGTCTATACTGAGCAAACCACTCCCCCTCGTCTCCTCCTCCGGTGAAAACCACTCCCCCTCGTCTCCTCCTCCGGTGAAAACCACTCCCCCTCGTCTCCTCCTCCGGTGAAAACCACTCCCCCTCGTCTCCTCCTCCGGTGAAAACCACTCCCCCTC
>JACXGJ010017574.1:0-11044 GCA_016801105.1 Esox niger
GGTGAGAGAGACAGAGGGGGTGAGAGAGACATAGAGGGGGTGGGAGAGAGGGTGAGAGAGACAGAGAGGGGGTGGGAGAGACAGAGAGGGGGTGAGAGAGACAGAGAGGGGGTGGGAGAGACAGAGAGGGGGTGAGAGGGGGGTGAAAGAGGGTGACAGAGGGAGGGGACCGAGGGAGGGGACCGAGGGAGGGGACAGAGGGAGGAGGAGAGGTAGGGGAAGAGACAGGGGGAGTGAGGTAGGGAGAGAGAGGGGGAGAGAGAGTGAGTGAGGGGAGAGAGAGAGGGGAGAGAAAGGGAGAGAGGGAGGGTGAAGGGCTCAGCAGAGCTTGGTGACAAAGTGCTTGTAAAGGAAAGTGAACAGAGGAAGTGCTGTCAGACTTCCATCAGAGGGTGTCTTCTCTGTGTATAGCCCTGCACCTACTGACTGAAACATGACCTGTCCCTCACGCTCTCTGGATTCATTCAACGCACAGACGCATGTTGCAGCTAATTGGAGTAAATGCGGCTTTGTGAGGGATAATGTAGGATTTCCATAGACCGCGTTGGGTCTTGTCTGTAAGAAGTTTGTCTATGCAAGGTTGAGGGAGGTCAGATAGTGTGGGAGTTTAGCTTATATTGTTTTGTAAGCCCCATGGAGCATGGTGAGGCATTTTCACTGTGTACTATATCCTGTGTGGGTTATATTAGCACTATGTCCTACCTTGCAACAGGTTTGGTCTTGATGGAGGATTTTTGTGATAATTTCAAACATGTTAACCTGGAAGTTTGTGTTGAATGTTTTCTAAAGAGACAACCAATTGTACTTCCCAGTATTCCCATTCAAATTGGATGTGCCAATACCAGCGAAAAAACTTTTTGTCATATATGTACGTTAATCAACACTACTTAGTAAATAGTGCACACTGTATAATGACGAGTAGTTTTAGGCTAGGACAAAATTATTATTCTCCAAACATTTGAAGGTTGTGGCTATATGTTACTTTTTGAGAACTTGGTTATTAGATTTTGTCTACAGGCTACATATCTGATTGTAATCAAGCAGACACGCTATAATTGACATTCAGAACCATGGACAGCACCTCTCCGTGAATCACTCACCAATCTAAAGTAGGATACATTGATAACATTTATCTGTATTGCTTTGATGTGTTAGCAAACATTAGCATAACAGATTATGGTTCTTCATAATCCTTGTCTTGTTTCAAAACTTCTTAAAATGCATGAATTGTGATTGTTGGAAAGTATGGCCTAGTTCTGGGATGTTTTGATGCAGATTTCCCATCTGCAAGTGCCTTGCTATTTTGAAGGTTTTTGACAAGAATGACAGATCATCCACTTCTTGAATTGTCTGCATATTTCCTTTTGCCCCCCACCAAAAGACACACTGACTCACAGACCACAAGAGCTCTTAATAATGTGCGTATAAGCCGTAGAGAAGTGAGATTTAGACATTGCATGCATCGCATTTGACCTTTCCATAAATGGAGCGCCTTTCTTAGAAATATTTATGTTCCATTTAATTTACTGGTTTCTTGCAATTTTTATCCCCCAGGAAGTGAGGTCTGGGTTTGAGTGGATATCCTGGAAAATCTTGGTAACACAGTTCCCTGTATTCATCCCTACAACATTTCTGTCGAATCCTGGAGGGACTGACTCCTCAAGCCAGACATTATTGTCTGTGTGACAGTTTTTCAGGATCGATCAGACAGGCTTAGGCCTAGTTTCCATTCTTCCATGTGTATGAAAGTTAAAATCTTTAAAATGTAATTATACTTTCTCACTTAGTGGACTTGGAGACATTTTCAAACCTCTGCTCTGGCTATCAATGAAGGATTGTGGCAGCAGAAATATATATTACACAGCATTTAGCACATCCAAGGAGATTTGTAACCCATTTTACTGCTGAGGTGTCTTCCAAACATTATGGATGAGGTGTCTTTCCAGTGGCCTTATTAGTGTTGTAATATTCGCTACACCTCAGATTCCACAGATTCCAATTCAGTTATGGATTCATGAAATATAACCAAACTGTACTGGTTGAAAAACCCAGTGGAAGACCATTAGTCCAGATGTTGTTGTATTGCCTATTTTAGAATTAGAGTTTGCCGACAGTGATATGACATCCTGTTTGTGTCCTAACCGGGCTAAACTCTGCTCATCCCTCTCTTCCTAGTCAGTCACTTTGGCCTGGAGAGATGAGGCCTAGCTCTGCACCCTGGCATAACAGGCCATGGTTTATAGACAACCAAATGAATAGATAAAGACAGACTGAAAATTACACATGGTTTCAGTGGGCTAGTGTGTTGAATGGAGGTGAAAGGAGATGACTGTGTTTCTCTACAAGCTGGGAGAAGGAAGACCTCCTGAGCACAATGAATAGCGAAATAGCTGACTGCTCTGTACAGATTTCACATGTCATAAAATGGCTTTTTAGTTGCTGTTTGACCTCTTACCTGTCTGTTAGGCTTACACTGGCCTGGGTTTTTATGACAGGCTCACTGGGAACACTCCCTCATGCCTTGTAAAGAGCTTTCTAGTAACCATGGGAAACAGTCTTATATGATGAAGATGGGGCTCTACAGTAGGCCCTGTTAGCAATCCCACAGCTACCTGAGACTGGAAGCAGCCATCTTTGAGCCTGCTGTAAGAATTCTGTTTCCTTATAGGACTGTGTTTTACTGCGTTTTACTGTTTTTTACTGTGTATTCATTATGCACTGCAGTGCCTTTCAGAAGCCAAGAATGGGTTTGTGGGTTTGTCTGGATCTGGGTCAGTCATGTGTTGTTGGGTTGCAGTAGGACCGCGTCTGAACATCTCAGAATGATATTAGATGGGCTCAGGCTCCGTATGTCACCCACTCACTTTAGATGGAGGAAATGGTGAAGTGGCTCAATAATATGAATGTAAGAATCCCACCCAGTGGACTGAGGAGTGTGTTATTAACTCAGGCAGAGCAGCTTGCCCTTCTGTTATATCAACATGGGGATGGAAGGAAGAAACCTTCCCTGCTTCATACTGTGACACTGGCACTATCCATCACCGATGTAGCAGATTAGCAGCTTTCCCTCTCCCTTCCCCTCTCTCTCCCTCTCCTTTCTCTTCCCCGCCCCTCTCTGTCTCCATCTCCCCCCTTTTCTCTCTCTATGTCTCTGCCTCTCTCCTGCCATGATTGGCTGCCCCTTTATTTCAGTCTCCCTTTTTTCCGTTCCTCTCTGTCTTGGTGTTTCGATGCGTCTCTGTAGGCTGTGAGCCGGTCTTTGTAAAGGTACTGATCCTGGTGTGTTTGGGTTGTGTATGTGGTCTGCCCAGTGTAACGGCCTGCCTTTGTATTGCCTGCTGCATGCTAATCCCCCAGCTGGAGGAATGAGATGACACCTGCAGGGAGCAGTCTGCACGCCGCAGCCCCACATGAAGGAGCGGCCATTAAAAATGATCAAAGAAATTACTGCACTCTGCCGCACAACGCTGATATCACGCCTGGCTAGGTGTACATCCCTGTGTCTGCTCGTGTATACGCACGCATGCACGCGCTCACACGCGCGCTCACACACACCAATTACTGTCTCTGTCTGATGGATCTTCCAAGTGAAGATTCCAAGCGATCCTCTGTGAATATGTCCACTAAGTTGCCCTAGGCTTTCTACGCTGATGCACCCACGCTTGCAGATAGGAAATGGTGGACATTCATACCCTCAAAATGAAAGTCAGTTTTCCAAACCTACACTACGAATTATTCATAAGACGTAACTTCACCAATTTCCCTATTGAATATGTATTGAACCCTTTTCTTTATGAAATAGCCACTTGTTGTGTGTGGATTGTTGTCAGTATTAATCATTATTATTGATCGTAGGTGTTTGTTTCTAGCAGCACGGGTAAATACAGCTCCTTTCACATAATACTAATGCTGATACTGTGAGGAACTGTGGATCTGGATGAGACCAGGTTTGTCTACCTGCCTGTCTATCTGCCTGCCTGTCTGTCTGTGATACAGCCTTCTTGTCATGGCTGCTCTTTGTGTCTGTCTCCTTACAGTTCATACGGTTACCCACACACAGTAAACCTGCTTGTCCAATCCCCCTCATTCCTTCTCTTCCTATCTGGTTTCACTCTTCTCTCTGTCACTGTATTTCTGTCTCCTTGTCTGTCTGTTTTTCTGTCCCAGAAAGGGTTCTCTTTGCAGCGTGTCCATTTTGTGTGGTGACGCGGTGTGAACCAGGCAGCTGATCTTATCAGTGAGCCCGGTGTGGCGGGAGATGACATTTTCCTGCTGTCAGGCAGCCATTCGGCTGCTCCGCTGCTTATAAAACATTCACTCTCCTACAAGTAAGGAAACACTGATAAGTGCAGATTCCTTCACTTTAGAGATATAGAAGAATACTATTTTGATAAATGGTTGTTTTGAAATGGCAACTGTCCTTTAATCAGAATCAACACATGCATAAACTAAATGAGGCCTGAACTAGATGGAAATGGGGGAGCAAAGGAAAGAAGAAATGCAATAGAGCTCTGAGTTGTTCTCAGTGAACACAGGGTGCTCTGAGGCTTCAAAGATACTCATCATTGGGAGCCATTTTAGTAAAAGATTCCTCCGCACCCTCCCTCTCCCCCTCCAACGGTCCATTTCAGAGCTAGGCGTCTGCATGGTTTGGTGGGTAATTTCACTGCCTTTTCATGTGTTGGAGGGCGAGGAGTCCTCCTCCATTAGGTAGTGTCTTGTGATGTATGATGTATGTGCAGAAAGGCAATCTGATGTTTATTCATGACTTTCAGGGCAATGCCTCAGCTAAGCCCTCTGATTTCCTTTTAAGGAACAAAACTATATGAGATTGAGACTTCAGCTTAAAGGCACAGAGACCCATCCTGCAGCGGTTCTCCCTCCCTCTTTTCCACGCTCTCATCCATCCCTCGTTTTTCCCCCATCTTCTTTTAAATTATCCCTCGATATTATTTCTGTCAGCTTTAATTTACTTGACCCTTAGATAAAAAAGATCACATGCGGTTATTTTCTTGTGATTCTGCCGGGCTGGCTCCCAATCTCGCCCCAGTAGTCTGCACAGGACTTTGATGAAGAGATGTATTTGGGCATTTATTTTTTTTGCTCCATCATGTTAATGAAACCGCACCCCGTGAGACTAAATGGTATTTTCTGGTCATGCACACAAGGATACAGCGTCCTGCTGCTAGCTGCAGAGTGTGCCCAACTGCCATCCCTCCTGCCCCTTTACTCCCAGAGTCCCAGCCGAGCCCAGCTGCTCACCTCAGACCAACCTGTGCCACTCTGCGATAATCACTGATCGCCAAGTCAAACTAACGGCCTGTTGTTCACAGCGCGTTTTATCTCCAAACCCAAATGTGCAATAAAGTAACCATCATTTGTAAAGCTAGTCCCTATTTGTCTTGTAAATGACTTTTTAATGATAATCAAGCCCCATCCATCCATCATGCCAGCGTCGGTCTGTGCAGTTCTGTGATGAGACTCCTCCTATGGACAAATGGTGTCTATTTATTATCCCAACAACCAAGTTGCAACAAAGCGTGATGTGTTTACAACAGTACATACATCATCATGTGTATGGCGACATATAGGAACACACACACCAAATGTGTGCGTGCGTCCTTGCGCACGTGTTTGATTTGATACTGCAAAGCCTGAAGGAAGCTGTGCCACCTGTAAATTCTAACAGGACTGCTGCGTAGCTTCTAAAGAGTGGCTCTTATGAATGGTCGGTTGGACAAGGAGCGCCGAAACATGAAGGATATAAAGTGGAGCGCTGGTGGCACCAGAGGAACACCAGTGGTGAGCAAGGTTTTTGTTGTGCAGGCCACACAGCATGTAGCCCAGGTTTTAACACACGGACCATTGAAAGGCCAGAGGAACCCGACTACCCCCCTTCTTCACACCCTCTTCCATGTTCGGTGTGAGCAGCTTAGGAACAGTAACGTGAGCCATTTTCATTTTTGAGCTGACCAAACAGGTGCACTGGGGCGTGACTGAGGCAAATGACTCCCTTTTGTGCTTAACATATGTTATATTGCACTAATCAACACAGGGCCCGGCCTTAAACCGTTCATATTCCAAACTTATAGGATAAATTATGCAAATGTGGCGACCGCTGCAAATGCCAAAGAGAGGGAGGACGAGGGAGAGAGCCAGGGAGCGAGGGCGCCTGAGAGGGAGGACGAAGGAGAGGGAGAGCTGGCGTAACCGAGTGATTGTTGTGCTGTCAAATTGATTTGCATGAGAAAGGGCGGCCTAATTGCAACACTTAGCTGCAGCGTGGTGATAATACAGAACAGGATTACTAAAGGACACAGAGGGGCTTTTATTAATGCCCAGGATATCCTGGGGTTCTGAACAGACGCACCACCACCTTCTGTTTCTGTATGAGGCATTCACAGCCACCACTCTCGCCCTGTCTGGCATCCGTGGCATATCCATCACCACACACACACACACACACACACACACACACATACACACGCCTCAGCACCCACAGCTCACCAGTCAAACAGCCGCACCATATTTATGTGTCATTAGGCTGACCTGCTCTGCAGAGATGGAGAAAGTAAAGTTAACTCACTATAGGGCTAAGGGTGTGGAGAAGTGTTGCACGGAGGAGGTGGGATGGGGGGCAATGGAGCTGCCGACGGCGAGCCTTCCCTTTCTTCCCTTTCTTTAATAATAAATGATGGATGTTTCAAATTAGAAAACACTGCTGAGAAAATCCAATTTAGTGGCGAGCATTGGAAGAAGGGTGTAAAGAATAAGCAGTGGAGTTCTGTATTGAAGGCCTTTGTTTTGCTTTAATGCTCACAAAGGGGCCGCTGGTATGATTTAATGTGCCTGGTGAAAATGGGCTCTATTATGTACTATTAACAAATCTGTGGCTAACAGATCTGTGGCTCTCAAACAGTTGTGGGTGGCCTTTCTCTTTCCGCAACACACATTGATTTATAGACCCTGCTCATAATCACATTGGGGTGGAGGTCCACAGGAGTGTGTGTGTGTGTGTGTGTGTGTGTGTGTGTGTGTGTGTGTGTGTGTGAGAGCATTTCCATATTTGTTCATGTGTGTGTGCATGCGTGTGCGTGCTGCGCTAGTTAGGGGCTGGGGTTAGGACCTGGATGGATCAATGCTTGGTAAAGTCCTTGGATGGGCTCATTTACCAGTGTTATCTCTCCTCTTAACTCTCAATCTTTCCTCAGATTTCCTTCCTGTTTGTTTCTGTCATTCTGTCTCATCTCTCCTTTCCTTCTAGTTCAATTAGTTGTCTCTCTCATTCTCCATCACTCACTCTGGACCTCACTATCACTCTCCCGTCACCCTTTAACCCTCTGTCTCCTCTCAGCCCCCTCCTCCCTCTGCTCCGCCTTAATCTCCCACTGCGTCTTCCGTCCTCCTGTATGGACCTGATAGTGGTATGTGGTCTCTGTAATATGCTTGGTCTCTTTGGCTGCGTTCACACAGACAGCCCCATTTTAGATCATTATTTCCACTGGAATTGGTCTTTTAATCAATCACAATAACTTATTTTTTCAGTATTTCTAATTCAGTAGTGAGAAACACCAGATTTGTGCTGCTTGTGTGAATGCGTTTTCCTCTTTGGCTGGAATCTGGCTTTAATGGAGTCAGTAAGAGCAGAGAGCCGCAGCCAGCTAGGAGGATGTCTGGCCTGTCAGTTGCTGAACAGAGGGGTTGCCTAATATCCCTGTCCACCACATTAAAAAGAAAAGGAAGAATAGCCATACATTTTTGTTATCCATTTCTTTCAAACTGGGATGTAAAGGCAAAACCATGATGTCAAGAGAAATAATGGGAATAACTGTGGTGTTAGTTTTAAGGGGCCCATATCCTCTTTTTTGTTCTGAGTGTGTTCAGCGTAAAGCTCCAGATTTACCCTGAAAACAATGCTAATGCCCCTGGTCTATCAGAGCAAGGAACGGGGAAAGAGGAACAGGGAAAGACTAAAAGAGCACATTTTGTGTCCTGGGCCCAACATTTCTGTCACTGTGTGCAGGTGGGTTCAATGTTCTTCCAGTCCAAATATTTTTCACCATCATAATAACAAATAAAAGAAAAAACAGATGACCCTGGTTGGTAGTGTTTCTTTAACCAGAATTCCTAGTTAGAAGGATTATGGTATGTTGTTCATTTTTATTTCCCGCACATGCGTACCACTTCAGAAGGTCCCAAAAATAATACTTAAGAAACACCAGAGGTGTTCAGGTTTCAGAGGTTTAGGTAGCAACCTCAACACTTAAATTAAACTGATCAATTAAATAACTGTATTGTCACAGTAGTGAAAATGTGATCAGCACATTAACCCCAGAAATTGCTTTCCTAACATAATACCCAAAATAATAGCACTTTCTGTTAGTGGTGTGCCAATGCAATATTGTGTTGATATTCTGATCTCTGGAATCAATGTTTATTTATTTATTCCGGTTTGTCTGTCAGACTAAGATAAAGTTGTCTGCCTGCAAATGTTTCACTTGTGCAGCAACAAGCTGTCACTTTCACTAGCTAGCCAAGAAGCAGTAACGTTGTGGTTCACTGACGATGTTGTCACTTGATCGTGATGATGTCCTGCATCTGCCAGAAGATGTATGCCACGTACTTCTCCTTATCATTTAGAAAAATGCCTATGTCTTGAGCTTATGTTATTATGATCATACTAGCTGAACGGACCTTATTTGACTGCTGGCTCAATCTCGTTGCAAAATATCGTTCTATGCAAACTTAGATGCTCGTTCATCCTGATGTATTGAATCATATCATGTGTGTTGTGATATATCGCAAGGTTCTTGTCAATACCTACCCTTACTTTCTATATTCACAAGGCATAACCAAATATCGATTTCCTTTGTCTCCCACGCGCCATTTTTATTAAAACTCCTTGCTTTCTTATAGGTAGTTTTCCTGCTGCTGTTGTTTTTTTCTTAACTGGCTCCTCTCTTCTCAGGCAGTTTGCAGATGCCATCCGTGTGCCGCCACATTCTAGCTAGCTAGCTAAACGAGGCTGCTTCAGACAAAGTGCGAACAATGCGTGACACTGACAAGGTGTGAAGCGAACAACACTTTTTGCTTTCTTAGCCAACTTATTGCTGTTATGTTACTAGTAACTGTTAAACATTTTGAATAAAATGTTGTATGCCTTTTTTGTTTTTTTATGCAATTTTTTGGTTTCATGCAACTCTTCCCAAATGCTTTAGGTGATCACCCAGCAAAGTGGCTGCTAACGTTTATGTCTTACCTGCTAATGTCCAAATTTATCTGGATGTCACTGTGGCAGGTGTTGATTTTAGGCCATTTTTGTGGTAATCATTTTAGAGAATATATATACATGTTTTCTTGCTTGATAGTTCCTTGCCCTGAAAGTAGTTTAATTCCTTCTTCCGTTTTCTTTAAAATTCTATTGCTAGGTACACAAATGTAACTGCTGAGTGCGGTAAACATTTATGCATGTAATTGTGTGTATTGCTTTTTATGGCCATATAACCCGTATCTAACATCAAACCATTTTACCTGATTTGGATTATTATTTTCATTGAAACTAATATTATTATTTTATAAAGAATTTTGGGGTGAAGACATTCAGGTTTAGGAAGAAATGTTGAATCCCTTCGGTCTCATTAATTTCCCCTCTTGGAACTTAAACTAAGACTGAAAGTGAGGGAGAGTTACATTCCAACTCCCTTAGCAAGGTGAGTGTTGTAGCTAAGCCAGCTGACCTCTCTGATGATAAGTATTGTGACACTTGTGCATATGAACACCACTCCAGTAGTAGACATTACTATGCTACCGTACATCATTTACATTTATGTGCACAGTAAGTATGGCCTTATATTTTGGTGAGATGTGACCATTTTATATCAGGTTACATTCAGAGGCTCAACACCGCTTGCAAGAACTAGGCCAAAGATTGTGTTTTTTTTAGGTTTGCTATTTTACTTTATATTGACGAATATTCCGTGTGTTTTTTTTCCATTAACAATTTGAGTTGGATGGAGGACAGCTCGAAGCAGTGCATGTTCATTTTATTTGCGCTGATACTGATTCAGGCTACTTAAGCAGGCCTCATGCGCATAATATTAGTGCTTAAACAGATACAGATGCAAGTCTGTGTGCCTGCGAGAGCCTTTGTTTAAGTTGGCTACCATTTCTCTAACCTCAATCATGAGATTGGCCAAAAAGACCTGAACAAATGTCTCTTTCCATCCAATTAAGTCTGTCATTGCCCTTTAGCAGTTAAGTGTTGCGGCAGCAAAAAAAATCTAAGCCAACAGAGGTCATATTGCTATGCATCTCCCAGCCTAAGTCTATTCCTATTAGTTGTCCTCTTGCCCTTTTCTCATCTCATTCCAATTCTAAGCCCGATCTCATAGGAAGGCGTAGGGAGATTTAACCAACGGGCTTCTCCTGACAGAACTGTAAATGCTGTGGTACGGGTAACATGGGGTGGTTCCCTGCATGTTCAGTGGAACTCTAATATTATTAAATGTTATTAGATAAGGTCTGGTTTACAGTTGGGTTGGTCTGTCCCACACACAGTGCTGCACACTGGGTCCTGATGAAATGACTAAATGGCTATGGTCAAGCAGAAGTAGCACTTTCTTTGACCGAAAACGTGAAACAGCTGACAGTGGCTATGATGTGATGATGTACTGTAGATGAGCATATTCACTGTCGGGGGTTAGATATTGGCCAGCCTATATGCTTTTAGGATTAGGTATACCGTCTGGGATTATAGATTGGTCAATGCTGGTGGCTGTAGACCTGAGGAAGATGTATAGAGGGATAAAGTAGTAATGTAGTAGTAGTTTATATAGAGGAAGTAGAAGTGGTGGTAGAAGAGGAGGATGTATGTTGGGGTCTGTAATGGTAGGAGAGGAGGATGTATGTTGGGGTCTGTAGTGGTAGAAGAGGAGGATGTATGTTGGGGTCTGTAGTGGTAGAAGAGGAGGATGTATGTTGGGGTCTGTAATGGTAGGAGAGGAGGATGTATGTTGGGGTCTGTAGTGGTAGAAGAGGAGGATGT
>JACXGJ010017575.1:0-11042 GCA_016801105.1 Esox niger
AGTGGGACTGGCACGGCATGGTTCCTCCGAGTGCTCCTCTGTAACGCGGGGGCCAAAAGACCGCAGAGGTCCAACAGGACGGCCCGAGGAAGTCGGAACCGGCTCATAAGCCACTCGTCCTCATTTGCCAGCAAAACTTCTTGCTGTCTGAAGATGCGTTCACTCCGAATCCTTCCATTTGCCACATCTTCTAAGAGCGGAAGATCAGCCATTGTGCGTCATTACGCATTGTGATGGGGCATTTTATTTCCATCCATTTAGATGCATCTGACAAGCTACAGATGTTGGTTATAATCTACTTGGAAATGAGAATTAGTTCAGCGCAAATGTAATTCCTTGCAGCTTTCTGAATGGTTGAGACATAGCCTACGTCATACGTTATTTTATCAAAAATAAAACAAACTAAAGGCATATGCATGAATATTCCGTAGCTGATGAAGACATTTTTACCATGAAAACAACTTTCCCCAGAGGACGAATAATACAACTATTTATCTATCTGTCTATAAATCTATCTAGGCTATATATATCCCTAATTATATATCTATCTGACTGACTATCTAATTGCATCTATATCTGCTCTGCCAGACAGACACATTGGCGAGAATATCAGTTTTGTACATTATTTCGTTCTGTTTACCATCTTATTTATGAGGATGAATTGTATAACATGCCAATATTATTGCAGAACATATTTCACTTTTCTTTTTGGAAATATTGATTTGCATTTCTGTTTCAAATCGATCAAACGGGTGTTCGTAGGCTGTTGATTGTAAGACTTGCTTTGTGAAGTCTTCGTGTTATTTATGAGAGGCAGTATTGCCATTTATTTTACACAACGGTCTACAGTCTCACACACATTCACGTGTTTTTTCCAACTGCCGACGGTGTCGCCATTTCTCATTTCACCCGTTTTTGTGCGTACGCCTGGGTCAGAGCTTGCGTGAAGGACCGCACATTTTACCGTCAAGTTGTCTTTTTTACGAATACCAACTATTGCGTAGAGAGCGGCGTACGCCTTCTTTTGTGCGTACGCAACGTTTATAAATGAGGCCCCTGGTCTTCCTTATACAACCTCAATCCCATCGCACTCAGTCTCTTCTCACTGTAATGTTGTTTACAAGCTGATAAGTACATTGAGGGGCGTGTTTACCTAGCAAAGCCAAGACAGTAACCCCCATGCCAACTAGTCAATGTAAACATTCCTGTGGTTACCAAAGCGCAACCTACAGGGAGAATCTAAACAAAGAGGTTTCTGTACATCTCATTATCTAGGCACATTCACTTCCAATGAAACGTACATTCATATTGTAGTTGTTAATGCTCAGATCCCAAACCTTCTTATAATTTGTTTCTATGAAAATTGGTTTCTTTTCAATTAATATATTTGAGTTTAGCTACAGTATGTCTTGATGCAGTACCTTGCTAACAATGGTATTGACACAACACTTATTGCTAATGATTTTTACAGACAGCACATTCAGAGACTGAATAGTCATTGCATCCTACTGATGAAGCTGTTGGCTTTGCCACATGCTATGGGTTTTAAGGACTCAAAGAAAGTCTACTTTAAGTTTAACGTCAAGGAGAATGAGAATGTTGACACCCATCCAGAACCACATTACTATGCTGCAAATACCATGATGGCTTAATTTTTGAAATGGTATAAAATGGTTTCCATAAACAACTTTGTCATGAAGGATGAAATAAAGGCTTACTGCGTGAATGATGTGGTCATCTTGAGAGAGGTTGTATGCGTTATAGACTCAAGTTTCTGTAATGTGGTGGTGTAGACCTCTTCCGATCAATTACGATTGCTTCGGCTTGCATGAAAGTCTTTTGCAACAAGTTCCTCACCAAGGACATAATTGCATTGGTCCCCTCAGGCAACTACAGTCGTTGTCATTTTCAAACAGCTCAATCCAATGGCTTGAATATCTGGCCTCTGACGAGAACATTTTGATACAGCATGCCCTGAACCGGGGTGAGCAGAAATGTATTGCGTAATGAGTTGATGGATACGCTGAATGCAATGGTGTATGCACGGCCTATGAATGTATAGGTTGTTTCTGGCATGGTCACTCGAAGTGTCATTGTTCAACAAGCACCCGGTGACAGAGATTCAGTACAGGTTGATGCACCAGCAATGACTGGCAAAGCTTGAAGCATTAAAAGAACAACACAACGTACATGATCAGTACATATGGGAGTGTGAGTGGAATCAGCTTATAAACACATCCACAGATTTCCAAGCTATCTTGAAGATATTTAATGCTCCAGAGCGCCTAGACCCTCGGGATGCTCTTTTCAGTGGTCTTACTAATGTGCCAAATGAATTTGATGTTTTACGGCTCAGGAAGGGGAGACTATTCAGTATAACGATGTCTGTAGACTTTACCGATTCTGCACAAGAGAAAGACTTATCCGATTGGACACCCAAACATAACCTTTCGAGATTTAAAACTGCTAGAAACCTACTTTTGTATTGTTAGGGCTACCGTGTCCGCCGAAAGGTCTTTATCACCCCGTTTTACCGCACAGGGTTGGTGGTAAGCTGTTCTTTCCCGTATGATTATTGTAGATTATGTGCAGAGACTGAAAACCAGGTTACTGATTGTCCTTGTTCACATACTGATTCAGATAGAGCTTTAACGGTCCCTGGGTTTCTATTGAGCTGGCTGTTGAGAAAGGTAATCGCTTGGTGAAAATATTTGAAGTCTGTGATTTCACCAGGACACCAGATAATCTTTTTGCAGATTACTTGAGAATTAGGAATCTAGCGGTTTCCCATCATCAGTGATTGTCGATGTTGCTAAAGAACAGTATAGCCGTAAATATTATGAAAAGGAGGGTGTGCAGCTTGACAATGAGAACTTTGTTGTGAACTGTGCTAGGGGATCTTTGGCCAAACTGGCAATTAATTGTCTTTGGGGGAAGATGGGTCAGTGGACTAACCTTATGAACACAATGTTAATTACAGATCCAAAGGAGTTTAGCCACTACCTTTTTTCCAGTGAAATAGTTAATAATTTCTCTTTCATTTCAGACACAGTTTCGATGGTACAGTGACATTACACAAAACAGACATCAATCCAACCATATAATGGCAATATTTGTATTGCTGCTTTCACAACAGCTTATTTTAGACTTGAGTTGTATTCACTCTTGGAGAAGTTGGATAGACGTTTGCTTTACACAGATACTGATTCAGTGATCTTCGTCACACGCCACAGGGATTGGGTGCCCTCTCAAGGCCCGTTCTTGGGTGACTTGAGTAATGAGTTACCAGATGGTGACAGCATCATACCATTAGTTAATGGTGGCCCTAAGACGTATGGTTACAAAACCGTTAAAGGTCTGACATATCTCAAAGCAAAAGGCATTACACTCAACAGCTACAACTCGGGTACTGTAAATTCGGAGATGCTAAGAAGACTGGTTGGAAATGCTGTATGAGGCGAAGGTGGTGTTGATGATCATGTCCTTGCTAATGCAGGCACAATTGCTTGAGATAAAAAAGCCTTCACATTAAAAAACAGAGTAGTGTCCAAGCGCTTTAGAGTTGTGTACAACAAGTGTGTTCTGTTGCTGGATAATGGTTGTTTTCTCCAAAGAAATTCAGGATATAGTCTGTGTTTATTTGTGTTGGCAACTGTTGTATGATGAAATGCTGAAGTTGAGATAAATTACTTTTATAGAAGATTTACCAACATCAATTTGTGATGACAATCTGTTACCGATTCAGAAAAACAACCTTTTAATTATTGACGATTTAATAAAAAGTGCATCAGAGAGTTTGGAGATGCAGTTTTCACCTGAGTGCCATCTACCTGCTCCAAAACAAGTGTGTTAAATGCACATCTAGTTGAACTATTAACTTGAACACAAATGATCTCATCTTGTTTAAAGACCCATGTGACAATCAGCAGATTAGTATTTTAGGAAGACAAATATACCTTGGCCTTTCTCTGTTCTATTTGGAGTTTTAACACCTACACTTTGGTTGTTTATGTATAGACTATAAGGCTAGAACACCAGAAAACTTCTGTCTGAGAACAGGATTGTTTTCTGGGGATTGTCCTGTTGTGTACATTCCTAAGAAAGTTTGATAATGGCTAAACACATTTGTAGAAATCTACCACTTTTGAAGATGATGTTTAAGGCACCGTAGAGTCAACATTGACCTCATTCTATCACTCTGTGAAAGTGTTCTTAATCTAAGGCACGGTAATATACCTTTGACAGAATTGCAGCTGCATAAAGTGATGAGAGAAAAATCCAACATTACACTCACCAAAAAGGATTATTAGGAACACCTGTTCAATATCTCATTAATGCAATTATCTAATCAACCAATCACATGGCAGTTGCTTCAATGCATTTAGGGGTGTGGTCCTGGTCAAGACAATCTCCTGAACTCAAAACTGAATGGCAGAATTGGAAAGAAAGGTGATTTAAGCAATTTTGAGCGTGGCATGGTTGTTGGTGCCAGACGGGCCGGTCTGAGTATCTACTCAGTTACTGGGATTTTCACGCACAACCATTTCTAGGGTTTACAAAGAATGGTGTGAAAAGGGAAACACATCCAGTATGCGGCAGCCCTGTGGGCGAAAATGCCTTGTCGGTGCTAGAGGTCAGAGGAGAAAGGGGCCGACTGATTCAAGCTGATAGAAGAGCCACTTTGACAGAAATAACCACTTGTTACAACCAAGGTATGCAGCAAAGCATTTGTGAAGCCACAACACGCACAGCCTTGAGGCGGATGGGCTACAACAACAGAAGACCTCACCGGGTACCACTCATCTCCACTACAAATAGGAAAAAGAGGCTACAATTTGCAAGAGCTCATCAAAATTGGACAGTTGAAGACTGAGTCTTGATTTCTGTTGAGACATTCAGATGGTGGAGTCAGAATTTGGCGTAAACAGAATGAGAACATGGATCCATCATGCCTTGTTACTGCTGTGCAGGCTGATGGCTACTTCCAACAGGATAATGCACCATGTCAAAAGCTCGAATCATTTCAGATTGGCTTCTTGAACATGACAATGAGTTCACTGTAGTAAAATGGCCCCCACAGTCACCAGATCTCAACCCAATAGAGCATCTTTGGGATGTGGTGGAACGGGAGCTTTGTGCCCTGGATGTGCATCCCACAAATCTCCATCAACTGCAAGACGCTATCCTATCAATATGGGCCAACATTTCTAAAGAATGCTTTCAGCACCTTGTTGAATCAATGCCATGTAGAACTAAGGAAGTTCTGAAGGCGAAAGGGGGTCAAACACAGTATTAGTATGGTGTTCCTAATAATCCTTTAGGTGAGTGTATATACACATGTCTAGAAAGAACACTTCAGTCACAAACAAAAGAAAAACCATCAACCAAGGTTTTCTACTACCGTTACGAAGCGTTGCATTTCCATTCCTAACCAGTCTAATTGCTTCGAGACATGGATAAACAAATTGGATCATGCTCAGAAAATGTTTCTGGTGCCCCAACATCAGTTAGAAAAACTGCGAGAATCCAAAACGACTAGCACCAGTGTAAGACAATCTGTTGAAAATTATCTGGACTCATCGATTCACAATATACTGTTAAAGCTAAAAGATACTCTGCCACATTATACAAAGATTCTTGACTTTTGTTAGACAGGGTGAGCTTGACACATACACTGACTAGTGAACATGACTGAGACTAAACAAACTGCTGATCGAAATGGTAACCTTGTTGATGACATTTTGGACAATGTGTGTGCGAAGCGTTGGAAGAATCTTGAAAAAATTCTAAATAGAATGCACAGGTCTAACGATTTAACTTCATGGACTTAAAAAGGTGAAATAATTTTGAAAGGCACATTCACAGAAGTGAATGTGCCTGGACAAGGAGAATAACAGGAAACCTCTCTGTTTAGTTTCTCCCTGTAGCTTGCACTCTGGTAACCACAGGAATGTTTACGTTGACCATTTGGCATGAAGGTTACTGTCTTGGCTTTGCTAGGTAAAAACACCCCTCCATGTATATAACAGCTGGTTAACCCCCATTACATTGAGTAGAGAGACAAGGAGAGTAGGGAAGAGATTGAGCCTGTAACATCATGTGCTAATTGACTATCAATATGCTGCGATAAACAATTGAATTACTCTCTCCCTTGACAACCAGGTACGCGAGTTATTATTACTACCACTATACGATGGCTGATTTCTAACTCTGACTGTTTCCATATGTTTGTTCAGATTATTAAAACCCATTATACTGACATGGTCTTGGTTATTGAAAACTCTACAACCATCAAATCCATTCGTGTTAGCTTTGTGCATCAACCGTTTTATTGTTAAAGCCACAAATAATTTGTTTTGATACGTCAACATAACTGAAGTTGAATCCGAGCTAGACGCTTCATTGTTTTCTTCAAATGTATTATCTTGCTGACTTGCTGTGCAGCTGTTAAGCTCCACCGGTGACTGAAACCCAATGTTGATCTCTGTAGAATTCATCATGTTTTGTAATGCACACAGTTTTACTCAGGCTAATCTGAATGACAAACACCTGGAGTCTGTGTGGTTTAAATACACTGACCATGCCAGCCACTTATGGCGTTGTAAAAACATGAAATGTACCACCAATTGGTTGTAGATCATTTGTTGTACACACTTGTCGTAACATCGATTGCTTGTGGGATTAAACATTCCAGAACCCTGGCGGCCTTTTGTTGAACATCAAACATCATACAACATATCGTAACATCTTATGCCTTGCAAATTTAACATTCCCTAACCCAGGCACCCTATTGATGAACATTGGACTCATCAGAACATCGAATGTTTGATGAGTTTAACGTTCCCAGAATGCTCGAAACCTATTGTTAAACGTCAAAGCCACCATAAATTACAAACCGCACACCCCCATACCATAGTTCACCCCCACAGATGCATACGTCATACAGGAAGTATCACCCCGGAACATACGTCATACTGGTATTCTCACCCCTGCACATGTCAGCTTTCAGGAACCATCTCAGGGAAGCTCATCTGCATGCTTGTCGTCCTCATTGGGGTGTTGACCTGACTGCAGAGTGGGCAGATGCTCACATTCGATGGCATCTGGCACTTAGGAGAGGTGTTCTCTTCACAGATGAATCGTGGTTTTCACTGTACAGTGCAGATGGCAGATAGCGAGTATGGCGTTGTGTGGGTGAGCGGTTTGCTGATGTCAACGTTGTGGATCGAGTGGGCCATGGTGGCGGTGGGGTTATGGTATGGGCAGGTGTGTGTTATGGACAACAAACACAGGTGCATTTCATTGATGCCATTTTGAATGCACATAGATACTGTGGCGAGATCCTGAAGCCCCACCCCATTGTTGTGCCATTCATCTACGACCATAACCTCATGTCACAGCATGATAATGCATGGCCCCATGGTGCTAGGATCTGTACAACATTCCTGGAAGCTGAAAACTTCCCAGTTCTTGCATGGCCAGCATACTCAACCGACAAGTTACCCATTGAGCATGTTTTAGATGCTCTTGATCGACAAAATTAGAAAAGAAAATCCAGAAAATCACATTGTAGGATTTTTTATGAATTTCTTGGTAAATTATGGTGGAAAATAATTATTTGGTAAATAACAAAAGTTCATCTCAATACTTTGTCATTGCCAACAAAGGGTATATAACAGAGGTCAAACGTTTTCTGTAATTCTTCACAAGGTTTTCACACACTGTTGCTGGTATTTTGGCCCATTCCTCCATGCAGATCAACTCTAGAGCAGTGATGTTTTGGGGCTGTCGCTGGGCAACACAGACTTTCAACTCCCTCCAAAGATTTTCTATGGGGTTGAGATCTGGTGACTGGCTAGGCCACTCCAGGACCTTGAAATGCTTCTTACAAAGCCACTCCTTTTTTGCCCGGGCTGTGTGTTTGGGATCATTGTCATGCTGAAAGACCCAGCCACGTTTCATCTTCAATGCCCTTGCTGATGGAAGGAGGTTTTCACTCAAAATCTCACGATACATGGCCCCATTCATTCTTTCCTTTACACGGATCAGTCGTCCTGGTCCCTTTGCAGAAAAACAGCCCCAAAGCATGACGTTTCCACCCCCATGCTTCACCAGTAGGTATGGCATTCTTTGGATGCAACTCAGCATTCTTTCTCCTCCTAACACGACGAGTTGAGTTTTTACCAAAAACTTCTATTTTGGTTTCATGTGACCACATGACATTCTCCCAATCTTCTTCTGGATAATCCAAATGCTCTCTAGCAAAACTCAGACGAGCCTGGACATGTACTGGCTTAAGCAGGGCGACATGTCTGGCACTGAGGGATTTGAGTCCCTTGCGGCGGAATGTGTTACTGATGGTAGCCTTTGTTACTTTGGTCCCAGCTCTCTGCAGGTCATTCAATAGGTCCCCCCGTGTCGTTCTGGGATTTTTGCTCACAGTTCTTTAGAACAGTTCTTTAGAATCTCGCCCCGGATCGAGGGAGATTCAGTGGTCTTGTATGTCTTCCATTTTCTTATAATTGCTCCCACAGTGGATTTCTTCACACCAAGCTGCTTGCAGAATCAGTCTTCCCAGCCTGGTGCAGGTCAACAATTTTGTTTCTGGTGTCCTTTGACAGCTCTTTGGTCTTGGCCATAGTGTAGTTTGTAGTGTGACTGTTTGAGGTTGTGGACAGGTGTCTTTTATACTGATAACAAGTTCAAACAGCTGCCATTAATACAGGTAATGAGTGGAGGACAGAGGGGCCTCTTAAAGAAAAAGTTACAGGTCTGTGAGAGCCAGAAATCTTGCTTGTTTGTAGGTGACCAAATACTTATTTTACCGAGGAATTACCCAATAAATTCATAACAAATCCTACAATGTGATTCTCTGGATCTTTCAATTTTTCAAGTGTACCTATGATGAAAATTACAGGCCTCTCATCTTTTTAAGTTGGAGAACTTGCAAAATTGGTGGTTGACAATCCTTTTTAGCCCCACTGTATATAGCCAAATGTATTTAGATACCCTACTAATTATGGAGGAAAGTTTTTTTTAGCCGCACCCATTGCTCATAGGTGCATCAAATCCAACTTATAGTCATGAAATCTCCATAGACAAACATTGGCAGTAAAATATGTTGTACTGATGCGCTCAGGGATTTTAAACATGGCACTGTCATGGGATGCTACCTTTGTCACAAGTCAGTTTGTGAAATGTCTTCCCTACTAGGTCTGCCCCGGGTCAGCTGTATATGCTATAATTGTTTAGTTGAAGCATATAGGTGCTACAACAGCCCAGCCATGAAGTGGTGGACCATGCAAACTCACAGAGGGGCTGCCAAGCTCCAAACTGCCTCTGGAAGCAACATCAACACAGGAACTGTGCGTTGGGAACTTCACAAAATGGGCAAGCAGCCCATAGCCGAGCTGCTGTACGCAAGCCTCACATCAACATGCACAATGGCAAGCATCGGCTGGAGGGGTGTCAAGCACACCGTCACAGGACTCTGGAGCAGTGGAAAAGTTATCTGGTGTGCTGAATAATGCTACACAATCTGTTAGTCTGATATGGATGAATATGTGTGTGGTAGATGCCAGGAAAAAGCTACCTACTGGAATTCATAGCACCTACTGTAATGTTTGGTGGATTGGGAAGTGTTTCAGGGTTTGGGCTAGGTTCCTTTGGTCCAATCTTTGTAAACCTATGGAAGTTAACGCAATTATTCTACCATTGTATTACTTCCTGAGGCCCAAATAACGGCTTTAGAAAACAAGGCACCGAATCTTGCCAGACCGTGCAAATGGTACACCACAGCAGGTAACACAAGGACATGATGAATATCTTTTAGGTATAAAGTGGGGAGCAGGTACATGAAGGGGGTTGCAGAGTTACATGACAATGGGGACAGTGGAAACAATGGACCTCTAACAGCTTGTCCTGATTATTACATTATTCAATAGAGGCTTTTATACAGAACATTTAACATATGGTAAGGAGTCTAATTGAAATGCTAGATAAGTACAATTTCTCCCACAGCCTGTTAAAGCCTCACGGTTATCGTCAACGCAATAAATATGTTTGATTTAAAATTACATAGTGAACAAGACAAAAGCACAACAAAACAGGCTATTCCTTGAATACTTGCTGAAAACATGTTCAAGCAAGACAGAACAAAACAGGCTATTTTGAATGTCTAATAGAACATTCTTTATACCATCAAAGTGCTTTCAAATTAATATTCAGTGGAATAAGTGTGGTCATTATCAAGGGAAATGATCAGATTTCCTTTAAGTTCCAGCTCTACTCAACATTTAGGTACGATACACTTTTGGAAACACATCAAAAACTCTTAATCAATGATTATATAAGCTCACATCTGTTCCAGGTATCACCAGGAAAGCCTCTGTCTTTGATTCCTGAATTCCATACATGGGAGATCTTTGCTTGCTGCTGCTCGGCATGTTGGCAGAATGTCTCATGTTCCAGTTGTCTGTGCATCCTGTCTTTTTCCTTCTGTTCTTTTTGCAACATTCATTCTGCCAATCGCCAGTGATTCCACAATAGTGACATGATCCTGGTTTCTTATCCAATGGGCTTTGAGTGTCTTTAGATATTTTTCTGCTTTCAAGGTTTCCAGTTCCTTTATCAAAATTTCAAGTCCCTTTTTCAACTTGTCCAGTTCAGCCATTAATTCAGCCGACACCCAAAAACACTCTCCTTCAAACATGTTTCAAGACCATCTGAATAACAAAGGTTTCTCACTTATATAAGAGTGGCCTATATTAGGTCTTATAATGCACGTGACAAACTTACTATTCTGTCTAGTAAGCACTTCCATCACAACAGGGAAGATTTAGTACAGGGGTCTCCAAACTATTCCACGGAGGGCCGTGTGTCTGCGGGTTTTTGGTTTTTCCTATAAATTGGTTCCCAGTTCACACCTAAACAACCAGGTGAAGGTAGATATTAACCAATCAGTAACCTAATTAGTCAATCAAGTACAAGGAGAGAGAGAAAACCTGCAGACACACGGCCCTCCGTGGAATAGTTTGGAGACC
>JACXGJ010017576.1:0-11042 GCA_016801105.1 Esox niger
CCCCCCCCCAAAAACAGACTACCATTAAAAATGATTTCTCACCTTTCCCCAAAAACCCAGCCCTAGAGACAACCTGTCTGGCAGCCTTCAAAGTTAACTGTTAACTGAATCAAGATCCCTGTTCCAGTTCTCACGTCAGGTTGTGTGCCCGCCAGGGTTGGTGTCGGGGCAACAGCGGCTTTACAGCGCGCCTGTGTCAGCACCACCTTGTCGTCAGAGCGCTGGCCCACTCAGATTACCCATTGCTGAAACTGCAGAACCGGGCCAGAGACAGAGTGATAAGACGGCTGCTCCTTTCACAACACACTCGCTTAAAGAGGGTGAGTGAGGGGCGAGCAAGGGAGGGTGTCGATCTCCCCCCATCGTTTCACCGCGGGGCGTCTCTAGGCACTGTTCTGGAGCTTGGCACGCAAACAGACACACATTGTGGCAGAGTTATCAACAAAGCCACGCACTGACTGAAGGATGCTGGTGTCTTGGTACAATTAAACACATATTCAATTAAACACATATTCAAGCGGCATCCCGCTGCTGGCCTCCCTCTGAAGCTATGCAGGATCAGGCTCTCCTGGATGGGAGGGCCAGATCAGATCCACCGAGCGGAAACGGGAACATTGCCCATAGGGCTCAGTCTTTTGGATGGAACAAAAACCAGGTATTCTGATGTCACCAAGAATCCCAGGGTACTGCCCGTAAAATAAGTGGTGTTAATGCCACTACTAAATATCTCACTGTGTCAAACAGTGGATGTGTGGTGAGCTTTCTGGCACAAAAGTTTCACTGTACATCACCCAGGTGGAGGATTTGTTTCCCTCGTATTATAAAATAGTTTTAAGTGTCAAGAGAAGCTCTGTATCAGCTAATAAATAAATGATATCAATTAATAATTAAAGTATTTCTGGTAAAAACAAGTCCAGAAATACAAAAAAAGGCTAGAATCAAATTTCAATCTACCAAATGTATTTTATAAAGCCCTTTCAGTTGTCACAGTGCTTTTACAAACCACCCGGCCGTAAACCCCAAGGAGTGTTGAACTTCAGTGCGTAGGAAAATTTTCCTAGGAAGGCCGAAAGGTAGGAAAAAACAGAGAGGAACCAGGCTGAGGGGTTGACTAGTCCTCTGACTGTGCCGGGTGAACATATTAACAGTCCAAACTGTAATAATTAAATGCACGTGGGCTTAATCCATAGTCTATTTAAACCTAGTCCGGGTCAGAAGCATGACCAGAGGGAAGAGGACAGGGACAGCCCTACGGGGTCAGCAGAGTGGCAGCTGAAATCGTCACGTATAATCTTGTTTTGCAACACAACCAATGAGTCAAGCCTGGTACTCTGCAGGTGTAGGCCAAGACCTCATGTCCTCCTAAGTTTAAAACGGCAAGAGACAGGGATCTACAAGTGCCGACCCTACTCCCCACGCACAATAATATAGCAGCGTGAGACCTTGGGGCTGAGACAGGGAGGGCCAATGACACTGTGGCCAGAAAGGACCATTTGAAAAGACCTACTGGGAATTGGAACCTCATGTTACAAATATTATCACCAGAGGGACATCCACTGGCGTGTCCACACACACACACACACACACACACGTCTCTGAGCTACCTAACCCACCCGAGCCGGAGCCAGAGGTGGTCATGTCATAGATGAGGTCTTTGAGTGTTGTCCCAACAGTCAGGAAAGGATGGTCCAGAGAGGGGTCTTCTTCGTTGGGTACGCGGTGGTGCACCCCGGCTCGGCTGTGGCAGATGTAAAAGACCAGCACCAGGACGAAGCACAGCACGCACACGGGTCCCGCAATCATAGCCGCCAGCGCCACGGGTCCCAGCGACGGCTTTACCGTCGGCACTGTCGAGAAGAGAGTTAACACGCGCAGTCTTTAGGTTTTTGACTAACTAGCACATGGTCCCAATTAGCAACTTTCAAACAGACTACTTCTAACAGAGAACTCGAGTGGACAATGCATACAAGTAAATAATACCTTCTTCTTACTCTCATTGACCTTTATAAATGATTTCTTCCATCTTTTTTCCTGACTGTCTCAGAGCAGGCGTCTAGCAGCTAGCAATTTAACAAGACAAAAAGCTAAGCGCTAGACGTGGGTGGAGACAGAGATGGGAGGTAAGACGAGCACCAAGCGGTTGCAAAGACTATAATCACTCCAGAGTGCCATAGCCTTTAGCCTATCTGCTAAAATTATAATTCAAATTGTAATATTCTCTCTGGAGTCTGTCTTTGACAAAGTATCTCCACAAGACACTGATTAATATGAGTCCATACAGTAGTCACACACCTACCAGGATGAATAATTAAGACCCAACTGTTCAAGTAGCAATACTGAATAGCATAACATTGGATTTTAGTCATAAGACTCTGTGAAAGGTACCTACTGTGTTGGCCAAAGAATAGTTAGTTAGTAGGCTCTTCTTATTTAAATTGTTTTAAAAAATTGCCGGAAAAAAACAACTCACAACGGGCAGCCATTTTCTAAACTCTGAAGAAAAGTAAATGAAACAAAAAAATTTGAAGTTTACATACAATATTTCATTGTCATTTAGCAAACACTTAACAGGTCAGGGGTGGGCTTAATTTGTCTGAGAATTGTTGGAGTTAGAAGAGGGGAAAAAGAAGAAATCTACAGCTTACCAAAAACTGAGCCAACACACTGCGTAGGCAGAAGCCATCTGGTGCATACAACATTTACATGTCCCATACAGTCAGCTATCCCAGAACCATATGTCCATTCAAACACCACTGTGAACCAGTATAGGCTAACCTAGGTCCACACATTAAATGTGATAGTTGGTTTGATTTTGGCTAATGTTATTGTCAGGCATGCATGGTGAACTCCGGAAACTGCCGGTCATAGCACTAAGTTAGTTAACACTGTCACTGCAATACAATCTGTAACAACACTGGATGTGGACACATACAAATGCATACAAAAGTACATCTGACTCCAAGGATATATAGGAATATAAACATAATTTCAAAGAAAAATTACATATTATAATATTCAATTATAATATTCATTTATTTTTGCCATCAAGAAATCCCTCAGATTTGTACCAATTTTCTTAAGACTGAAATATCGTCTAAGTACGTATGCATTCAGCCCCTTTATCATCACACTCCAAACGGTGTTAAGATGGATCCTGTGTCCTTTGATGACCCATGAAAAATTCTCATTTCCACTTGCAATATATTTTTCTTTTTTCTTATCAATCTGCCTTACTGTGATTCTTCACCATGTATTCAACTTTCTCTAACCATCACTTCTGATGTAGTCTTCAAAATATTTTACCCAAGAAATACCTTACTTTCCACTGAATGATGTTGGCTTTTTAGATCACCCAACAGTACTGAATGTATCTCCATTGAGATACCATAACTCAACCACCCATCCTAAACTTGATTTCAGATGTCTGCCACCAACGTAGAGAGCTTTTTGCCAAACCTCTGAGCTATCCCTTTGAACACAGTACGTTGGGTTCCCAGACGTTATTTCTGTTGGAGTGGTTAAATCTGTGGTGCCTGTGCTCGGAGCGTTGTTGTAATGCAGGGTTTTGATGGGGACACTACGGTTCAGCCAGATGTAAGGCGGGGATGATTATCACAACTGAAGGGTGAGGTCGATTCAGGACTGGCCAGGTAATAACATAAGGGCTTGGCTAACTCCATTCTGTGTGAGTGCGCATGTACACCGAAGTCTACCTCAGCACATGGCCATGCGCCTGCACGCTAAACACCACAGCTGGCGGACGGCTTGGAAGACGGCATGTGGTGACGGACAGACACCCGGCGGACATACCTGGGTAGACGCTGGTGTCTGGGCTCTTGTTGCACCAGTCGGTAGCGCAACACATGGGGAAGATGCCGTTGTCGTCCTTGACGGAGGGGGCGCAGATGAACGGCCGGTCGCGGGGTATCAGCTCGCTGTCGTGAACGCACATGTGCCGCTCCGTGGTGATCTTGCTGCCGGACTTCACGACCGCCACAAAGCACAGGCCGTTCGTGGTGCATGACGAGTTGGAGCCCTGGCACCGCTGGCAGTAACACTCCAGGGCTAGATACAGAAGACGCGTAGAAAAAGGCACAGACAGAGAGACAGATGAGAAAGACAGAAAGAGGAAGAAAGAGTGCCGGGGGAAGGAGAAGACAAAGGAGAACAAAAGATTAACGTCAACATTTCCACAATGAAACACCTGTGTGTAATTTCACAAACCAGTACAAGGTGCTGACTGACACACACACTTTATTAAGCTATAGAAATTGCATGGGCCCTTGCCCTTAACCCAAAACCTAACCCTAACTGTAACATTTATACCTAAACTTAGCCTAGGTGTTGTCTAACCTTAAACCTAAACATAACCACCAATGCCTGGATCTTAAAAGACATTTGGTCCCCATGAGTATAGTTAGACCTAACACACACACACACACACGTCAGCCAACTCAGTGGTGTAATCCACCTCACCACTTGTGCCATCATCTCACTTCCTCTTAGCCAGCTTCCTCACCACTCATTGGGAGCCAGGACACCCGCAGATGAAATGTGAGGCGACAGCAAGACTCATCCACTCACACAACAACACTCTTAACAGCTCTATGCTGGTTTTAGACGTACACATTGGCATGAGCCACGCAGAATCAGTCTCAGGACTAAACCTTATAGAGGGCCCCTAGAAGAGCCAGTTTCAGACCTACACATTTTAACTAAACATTGAGTGTGTTCTGATTTGCATCACATAAGCTCTTTTCCCATTTTATCATGGCCACACCCCCTCTTAGCATCATCCATCCATACACACCGCCCTGCATTATTTAGATTAATATGTTTTTTATTTGCTGTTTTAAACCTAAACTGGAAGACCTGATTTAATTGGTTAATGATTACTTTAGGACTACCTAAACTTATCAGGTTGGGTTGTCCTAATATGGCTGGATAAGTGAAGAAAATAAAAGAGAATTCAAGTAAAATGAATTGAGGGAATTGAGTTAGAGCCACCATTTAGATTATTTGCACAGAAACATGAATTGAGTAGGCTAATTCAGTTTAATGTTATTCTTAAGACTGCTGTCCATTAAATCTGTATCTACGAGCATTAAGATATAGAAATATTTTTATAATTTGTTTTCCTTAAGACTACAGGGTAACATGATTGGCACCTCTTTAGTGTCTGCTATGACACTATTAAACTGGGTACATGCAGCTTTTTAGAACTAAGAAGGAGCATGTTAATACGGGTCTTGTTGAATGCCGCTATGAGCTAGTCTTTGTTACCTTCCACACACGCCAAGAGTTCAGACACAGGTAACGGGTCAATCAGACTGCCAGAAAGTGCATCTCAAACAGCAGCCTATGACCTAGCAAAGCATAAGCAATCCCTGGTAAAACAAAATAGAAAAGAAGAGCATTACAGAAGAAACAAAGTGGCATTTGGGCCACAGGCACCCAGACTGTGCGCATAGCCAATCTAAAACCACAACCACCAGACATTATGAAATATTTACTGAACTGATAGACACTTGTTATGCAAGGTGCCTACACACGCTCACATTGCTGGCTGGTGGGAAAGGTCTGTACACTGGTAGCTCTGGAGGGGGGGCAGATGGGTGCAGCTGACTAAAGTACCGGTGGAAGAAAGTTGGCAGACAGCAAACCCAAACCACTGACTGGGTGTGTGTGTCAGCGTGCCTATTGGTGGGAGGTGGGGGTGTGACAGAAAGAGTGACAGAAAGAAATAAGAAAGACGGATAAATACCAACAGCGAGAGATGCAGCTTAGAGACCTGGAGAGTACATAAGAGTAACAGGCAAAACAACGGGGGGGGGGGATTTAAAGTTCTTTGTGACCAACTTCAGAGAGGAGGAGCAAGGCAGGCCTTCTGCTAGCCCCTCCCTTCAGACTAACCCAAACCACTACTCACACCAACTCCACAGACAACTATTATGGCAGCAGAGCATATCTCAAGTGTCTAGACAGTCTACACACTTCCGCCTAAATAAAAGATTGCGCAATATAGCCTGGCGTCAGACAGAGAAAAGAAAATGGTGAGACTGTGTGTCTTTGGAAGGTTGTCACGGGTCCTATAGTAGCTTCTGTCAGGGGAATGTCTCAGTTCCTCAAGAACGTCCTCCTTTCAACAACACGAACAACGTTGTTATGAACCACTAATCTGAATACAGATGTCAAAGCATGATGGAACTTTAGGTTCTTGGGGTAGGAGACAGCCGGGGGCGGCCGGCGGACAGTCAGGTAGGCGTGGGACTCACAGTCACAGTCTGTTCCTACTCTGGACGAGGAGGGTGCGACTCAGCGCATGCCTGGCACAGGACAATGAATCACAGACAGACAAGGCAGGCCCAGAATAGGTCAGGTAAACATGGGAGCGTGGCAACACCTTCACAGCACCTCATCTGATCTCAGACCAGTCTAGTAAGAGGTACGTCAGAACAGGGCTCTCTAACCCAGTTTTACTTTTTTACCTATGGTGTTTGTCTACAGGAGGGCACATTTGTGCTCAGAAGTTTGCATACCCTGGCTAAAATTGTGAAGAAAAGGATAGCGATCACATGAAGCCATTTATTATCACATTAGTTGTTTGGCTCCTTTTCAAATCAAAATGATAATAGAAATTACCCAAATAGCCCTGATCAAAAGTTTACATACCCTTCCATGTTTGGCCTTATTACAGACACACAAGGTGACACACACCTTGTGAAATAAGCAATTAAAGATGAATTTGCCACACCTGTAGCTTTTTTAATGGCAATTAGCGTCTGTGTATAAATAGTCAATTTGTTTATTATCTCTCACGTGCATGCCCTGAAAAGGCTAGATACTGAGCCATGGGAAGCAGAAAAGAACTGTCAAAAGACCTGCGAAACAATGTAATTGAACTTTATAAAGATGGAAAAGGACAAAGATATCCAAAGTCTTGAAAGTGCCAGTCAATGCTGTTGAATCACTTATTAAGAAGGGGAAAATTAGGAGATCTCTTGATACCAAGCCAGGGTCAGGTAGACCAAGAAAGATTTCAGTCAAAAATGCCCGAAGTATTGTTTGGGATACAAAGAAAAACCCACAGGTAACCTATGGAGAAATACAGGCTGCTCTAAAAAAAAAAAAAAAGACGGTGTGAATGTTTCAAGGAACACAATATGACTATACTTGAACAAAAATTTGTTGAACCATGAAGTTGACAGAAAGATGCCTTCACTGCAGCAATACCACAAAAAAGCCTGGTTACAAAATGCCCGACAACACCTTCAAATGCTTCACAGCTTCTGGCACACTGCAATCTGGAGTGACAAAACAAAAATAGAGCTTTATTGTCACAACCATAAATGCCATGTTTGGAGAGGGGTCAACAAAGCCAATAGTGAACAGAATACCATCCCCACTGTGATGCATGGTGGTGGCTCACTGATGTTTATTGGGGGGAGCTCTAAAAGCATGGGGGATTTTGTAAAAATGTATGGCAGACAATTTGCATTCATCTGCACGAAAGCTGCGAATGGCACATTCTTGGTTTTTCCAGCACAACAATGACCCTAAGCACGAAGGTATATTGACCCTCCAGTGGTTGCAGCAGAAAAATGTGAAGGTTCTGGAATGGCCATCACAGTCTCCTGACATTCATACCATCAAGCCACTCTGAGAAAGCATTTTGCCAAGACAGATCGGCAGCAAGCAAGAATTCAGGGCAACTATTACAAAAGACTGCCCACTGTCATTGATGCTAAAGGGGGCAAAACACAGTATTAAGAACTAAGTGAATGCAGAGTATTTAACATTTTATTTTTTGTTGCCATGTTTTGTTTTATGATTGTGCTCCATTCTATTGTGACTTACAGTTGAATGTGAATGCAACAAGAAATTAAAGACATGTGATTTGCCTTCTCACTCATGTTTTCTTTACAAATGCCACATACAGCTCCTTTTTCTTGGCTTTCCAAAGTTTTGAGTGAGGAACAAAAAGTGTAAAACTTTTTTGGAAAGGAAAGCAAAAGGTGCCGTGGTCAAAAATTTTTCCAGAGCTGTATATTATCAACTCTCCAAGGGTATGCAAACTTTTGAGCACAACTGTAGATCTCCATGAACATGGTCGGAGTTAAAACCTACAGGAACAGGATTGTAGAGCTTTGCTTGTAGGGCTGTCTAGCCAGTTAAGTATGTTTCGTACGTTAAAATAGGCTGTTGGAATTTGCGCCGGCCTGTCATCAAACCATTGGGACTGAACTCTTATCGGCAACTTAACCTGACCTTGAGCTGCTAAAACTCTGCTAGAGGAGAGCAGGACAAAACACCTTGTACTAGGTCAACACTTTAGTAATTTAGCTCCGAATTACACTCAGTGCATTTAACAGAGTTAGATAGGAAAAGCAGAAGCAAGATGATAGAAAGAGGTGGAAAGAAAGAGGGGGGGGTCCTAAAGAAGTATAGAGTTCGTAATTTGTATTTCCTTTAGTGAGACTTAAAAGTAATGTTTCTTGGCTATTTGCATTTATTTGTTCAAATAGTTGATAGCTTTCCAATATTAGTTAGGGTTCAACCTGCAAGATGTTGGTTTTAATCTAGTGAGGGGCACCAAGATATTGTCCACAGACAACAGCATGTTTAATAGTTCTAACTTCAAAATTGGTGATGTCCGAAAATATTGCACTAGGGTTAAAAATGCTTGAAACTCAATGGCAACAGCGCAAATATAGCAAACGACATCGCAATGAGTATTTACACACACTAGCGCACACAATTACAATATTTTAGACACCGCACCTTGGAATCGGTAATAAGTGCAAGCACTTATAACATTAACTCATCACATATTTGCCTAATTATTGCCCAATTTCAGAAGTGAGATTAACTCGGCGCTGTATTCCCAAATGTTTGAAAATTACCATTCATAATTGAATTTGGAATGCAACCCCATGCAGAAACACACCCCCATGGACAGACAAACAATGCTGTTTATTCACTTTCATGTGAATACATTCTGAGTTAAGAAATGTCAATTTGCACTGAATGCTAAAGTGTTAGACTAAATGGCAAGATGGTAGGCGTAAGAAATTTGTCCTGAGATAGCAGTGTTTATAGGGGCTACAATTACACCAGGGAACAGGAAGGCGTAGCTGGCACCAAAAAAGCAGGCAATTTCTCTAGTATTTGGCAATGCACCATTTGTTGGCTGTCATAAAATGGAAAGAAAAGAAAACATAAATTTTCTCAACCCCTCCCTCTCAGTCTCAACCCCTGCTGCTTTGCTTCAGCTACAAGTAAACAAATGCTGCCTGCTAAAGTAGCTCTCTAGACATTAGAACCACTCCCAGACACAACTGGAATTATTTCTTAATTTAGGGGGTGGTTCAGAAGGTCAGGTGGTGGTGTAAACAGAGTGATTCAACAGCTTGACAAATAATACTCCATCTTTTCCTCTACTCTCAATTGAGTCCAAACAACAACAACATAAATAAATAGCACAGGATAGGGCTATAATTCCAGCCAAATATCATTTCATGAGCTAGGACTCTGAAGCACAGCCTTTGGTCAAATTAGCAGCAAATTGTTCTTGTGTGAATTTGCTGCTTCTCAGTGAGGTTGATGACCTATCTTAATTGCGCAAATGAGAGTACAGAACATACAGCCTTTGCAGGCTTTTCTTCATTCCCTCTATGGTACAAGGTGCCTACTGGTATTGTCTCAGACAGTGCTCACAAGAGTCGTTTTATCCTACACAGAAAAGCTCCAAAACCTTATTTGTCAAAGACCACCCGCTGAAACAAAAACATAGGGGAAACACTGCTTCTCTTTGCTCTCTCCCAGATGTTACAGGCACTGGCCCCCAGCCTCATTCTCTCTCCTTACTTTTAATCTGATTAAATTACAATAATTAGTTGCTGTTAATTGAAGCCCTAAACACAGGCAAACACACGCATACAGAAAGAGATAAAGAATGGAAGAGAGAAGTGTAGCAATGTAATGCAAAATTCCATCACAGTGCTAAGAGAATGGGGCAGACAAGTGGATGGGGACAGAAGGGGTGTTAGCTACCAACACCAGTCAAACCCTAGTACCCAAGATCCCCCGGGCTACAGCATTAACTCAATTAAATGCACAGTTTCCCACACATACTGTAACCAGACAACGCACCAACAATCCAGAGCTGGCACGGAGTTGTTGGGGGCTAAAATATTTCTCCTGCCCCCCTGTCCTCTTCCTGTAACAGTGATGAGACACAGAATCAAGAGCGGGGGAGCAGACAGGCTAGATCTAGCAACAAATCAATACTCGAGCAGGGGGGCTTGAACTAAATTGAGTAATCCCCATCAGGAGTTCGGTCACATAATTTCCATTTTCTCCAATGTCAGGATATCATATCCCATTTCCGATTGGTTACACAATTTAGTCAGACGCAGTAACGCGTGCACAAGCTGTATCTAGACAACATGAGTGAACCCAACGACATCACCTACGATGAGCCGAAACCGAACAGGAGGAGCCAAAGGTGCATATGCTTGCTGGTTTCTCCCAGGGCACACTAACCTCCAGGTCTTCAAGAACCTCCAGTGAAAAGACAAGCGCCGCAAATCATTAGCGGAGACAGCAGCTGCCTAGAATCACATGAATAACAGAAACAAGGATGTTGGGAAGGCAGCGAGCAGCAATGTGCTTGTCTGTAATAGTGCTTCTTGGGTGACGTTTCATATTTGACCCACACAACGATTAATATTACAAATATGTTTATTATGATGCATATTGATAGACATCTATGTATTTCAGCCAACTACCTGCCAAATGCCAACCATTAGTTACATCAAAATGACAACTCCTTGCCTGCAGGAGCAACCTAAGCCTGTCCTGACATTATTTATGCTTCAGGGCTTCCAATCAGAGCATCAGGTGTGACTAAGCACTTGACTGGTACAATAGTATTGGCCATGTTGCACATAGCGTCCCTAGCTGACTAGTCTGTAGTCAACACAAATGGATTCATATTCAGTGAAGACCAGAGCCGCCTTCTCCCTCCATCCCTCCCTCCC
>JACXGJ010017577.1:0-11039 GCA_016801105.1 Esox niger
TCTGACGGCTGTGTGATGGTCCTCTGAATGCTAATCTGACGGCTGTGTGATGGTCCTCTGAATGCTAATCTGACGGCTGTGTGATGGTCCTCTGAATGCTAATCTGACGGTTGTGTTTTTCTACTTAGGACTCTGGGTGGCTGTGTGAAAAAGAGTGTTACCAGGACATGCTGTCATCACCCCAGCTCTCCCCTGAGGAGCTGAGGTCCCTTTGGGACAGTAAAAGGGCCTGCGGAGACCCCTGTGGGTGTCCCTGGGGACACAACTAGTCAACATCATCTCTGTTGGGTTCACAGTGGAAACACTGGAGACTGTCGGAACACGTTCACTGCTAACAAGAGACTTGTTGAACTCTGAGCCTGTAGGCATTAACAGCTTCCCATTAGGGCTGATTTAGGAACAGGGCTTATCTTAACATCATGACACATGAGGTGAAAGACAATGGTTTTTGAAGAGGCACTGCAAGATATGGTCTAAATGCTTAATACCAGGGTCCTATGATAATAGGGAGGTCAGCCATGTGCTTTTCTACTGTGGCGGCAGACCAATTAAAACAACTGGTAACACCTGAACACCTAAAATGAAGGTCAAGAAGGTTCACAGCCTGACAACGCAATTATGATTACATATGTAAATATATATATATATATATATATTTGACCCAAGTCTAACGCCTAATCTTAAACCTGAATGTAACCCCCATTCTAACACTGCCCAACTGTACATTTTCCCTAGATGGGACCTACCAAAAATGTATGAGAAAGCGGTAAGTGTGTGTGAGGTACTTTATCTTCCTAGTAGATGATTGGGCTCTGATCTGAAGTAATGTCTACCACACTGGTAGTTTGGAAGCTGGCAATGCTGTGTCCGCTAACATGTGAACATCAGTGTCACACTGAAATCCCTCTGCCCAGCTTCAGTGCCATGTATTGAATCCAGCCCTGAGTAGAAACAACCAAACAATGACGTGAAACAACGGCACAACTTCTTAAATAGGTTTATTTGAGAAATTCAAGTTGGGCGCATAGTTCCCATTTGCATCTTATAGTATCAATTTAAACTTTAATGAAACACGCAGCAGGCTGGCTACATCAGACACTGACTGACTGGAGACTACAGGAGACATTGCTGTGTAAACAATATGTTGTGCTGCCTTTATTAAAAGGAACAGTAACGGAACACCCCATACATCAAGCAGAGAGGATCAGGTTTACGTCACGCCAGTCTGAACAACAAAATACTCATTGTTGGCACTCAGCCAGTAACACTTCTACTGGCAGCTGAAAAAAAAAAGAATATTTCCAGCAATCATCCACTAACCCCATTTCTTGTTGCTGTTCACAGAAAAACACGCTGGTATTCCACAAATAAGGCTTGTATGTGTTTTGCAATGGACAATGTTAATCTGACAATGTGTTGTGAACATTATCCTGTCATGAACTTACAGGTGTGGTTAGTTCAGCCTCTTCATGTCCACTGCTACAGAACTAACAGGCAACTATACACCGTTCCTCCAGGGTCTCCAGAGGAGCTGCAGTAATGCAATGTGAAGGCTGTGAGGGTCAGCCAGGGGTCATGGCGCCATGTGTTGGTCTGGGACAGGAAGTGGACTGAGTGGAAGGTGTGTTTGTAGTGGCTCATAAATCCAGGCTATGGTTTTGTTAGCTATGGGTCAGTCCTGCTTAGGCCCAGCTTTGGGCTCTGGTTCTCTGTACAAGGTACTGAGGTGGTCCACTAACCCTTCCAGCTCTGGGTTTCCCCCCAGATGGGTGATTAGGCGGTACGCTTCGGCCTCCAGACTCCTGAGGGTCTCCCTGGTGTAGGCGAAGGAGCCTACCTTCTCTAGATAGTCTACACAGTACTTCTTGATGTCCACATTCTCGGTCCTCTGCCTCAAAATGTTCTGGACCTGGGTGCTCTCTGGACGGGACCAGATGGCGTGGATGGTTGGGAAGGAGAACTTCCCCTCTGTGAGGTCTTCACAGAAGCTTTTGTTCTCGCTGTACTCAGCGGAGTTCAAGTTGGCGTAATCATCTCTGATCTGGAAGAACAGTCCTAGTGTGTCCAGGAGTGGCTTGGGAAGTAAAGTAAAAATGTTTAAGGAAAGGATTCCCTCAGGACACTGTCCAAGACAAAAACAAAAGGCCACTGGAATGGATGGCTTTTTGGTTCAAGCTGAGCTGAAGAGCTTTTTGTCAAATCACTGTCACGATCCACGGCACCATAAAATGCCTCATTAAATGTTCTGATCAACATTTACTATAAACATCTTTGCAAATAAACTAAGATACAAATATAAATTGATCACAAATAAAAACCTATTTCCTTCAGTTATTCAGAAGAATATTTGTTTGGTATTCAAAGCAATTACACACACTTTTGGTATTCTGGGATTAAAGTAGGAATACGTTTACTATTTACATATAGAGCAGTTTTCTACATGTTAAAGTCTATGTACCTTCAGGTCTCGGTCCCATCCAGAAAACAGCTGCATCAGACCCACGGCGAGGCCAAAGAGGCCCCCGGTCTTCTGGAGGACCATGGCCCGGTACTGGCTCTCTGTGGGGCAGGTGTAGGTGTCCCTCCAGTAGATATCCAGACCTTGGCCGCAGTGGAGCTCCAGTAGCTGTCTGGTGAACACACGCACCGCCTCTGGGTGCTCCAGGGTCAGGACCTGATGGGAAGGAGATTTTGGGGTGGAAACAATTAACAGTTGAAAAGAACCAAACATCTAAACTCAAAGTAAACTTTGGGAGACATATCTTCATTGTTGGGTCGCAGGGGCAACAGCTCCAGCAGGGGACCCCAAACTTCCCTTATCCAAGCTACATTTGCCAGCTCTGACTGGGGGATCTCAAGGCGTTCCCAGGCCAGTGTTGAAATATAATCTCTCCACCTAATCCTGGGCCTACCCTGAGGTCTCGTCCCAGCTGGACGTGCCTGGAACACCTGAAGACATATCTATATCTGGATTGTATTATTTCATTGATGAATCAAATCACCTTCTCCAATCCCAGGAAGTAGACGTAGTTGGCAGAGTTGATTACAGAGGGGACTCCGTAGATGCTGTGGGCAACAGGGAAGCCCCTCCTCAGCGTAGAGTTGTCTTCGATGTCGTCAATCAGGAGGCTAGCATTGTGGAGCATCTCGGTCACCTCTATGATGACCTGGAGGGAGGGAGGCAGGGATTCAGGGAGGGAGGGAGGGAGGGAACACTGCTTATGTATGTTTGCAGGGAGACAAGTTCTAATGGGCTAAATATCTACACCCCTTCTGAAATGTGGAGCAAAAACTGCTAAATCCCAACTTATTCAAATTACAGACAGCTTGTTATATCCTGCATACACTTGTGTCAGGACCGATCTACGCTCCCGTTTATATTCCAGGAGCAAATGAGAACTACAGTCTGAACCTGAAGAGGGTCAACAGAAGCCTGGCAGACTAAACTCCCGGGATCTTTGGGTTGCTTTGACTGTGGGAGTGGTTGAATACTGTAGTCATGTCAGAGCGTGGGCATCTGGGTCAGAGAAGAACTTTCAGAACATGTGGAAACATCACAGTGCAGCTGTGTGTTGTCAGGACCATTGACAGCCTGATTCTCTGCATAATGACAGGGCTTGTTACGGAGCTCTTTCATTCATTTGAAATAAATGACAGCTGGGGAGTGAAAGCCTGATTTGAATCAGGGACAATTTACAACAAATTAAAATCAAATGCCCAGTTGCTTGGGCAGAATTTAGCCTGAAGCCCTTTTCACATGGCCACTGGGAGGGTTAATTACTGAAAATTGTTATTATTTTACAATTAAAAGTGTTTTGCTAATATGAAATGTCAAACGTTCAAAGGACCAGTGTCTCTGGCTATGAGATACCCACATCAGATAACATCAATAGAAACTAACACCTGCATCCCTTTATCACAGCCAGGGGGCGCACTGACAATAGGAAAAGCAGCGTGTGGAAACAGGAAGTATGTGAGTGTTCGGAAAGTGGAGGTTGCAGACAAGTTTCCATGTTGTCGCTGTTTGTTAAAGACAGCAGCCAGTCAGGTGGCTTTAATCCTCTCGCTTCCATTTGTTTTTCTATAGTGCATCACTTTTGACCAAGGACCCCGCACATAGAACAGGGTGCCATTTTGGCAATGCGTGTGCCAGAGGAGGGCTCTGTACACTGAACAGGGTGCCATTTGTGACGCAGGCCTGCAAGTGGAGTGCAGCAGGCTGGCCAGGCTCTGGCAGAGGGTTGGAATGGGGGCAGATTTACTTGGGATCTGTTTAGACAGACAAGTGCTGTGGCATGGTAATCAAAGCTGTTAGTGTTGGGCTGCATGGGCACACACGCACGCACGCGCACACGCACGCTCTTTCGGTCTGAGACAGTCAGGCTTGTCATTTCCTTTCCTCTAAACTGGCCTCCTGCCCAGTGGCCCTTTGAGTGAGTCTAATCTAAGCCAGTATCTATGCTCCCCTAACCCATCCAGTCCCATTCTGCTCCAGCCCTATCCATTCAGCTTCAGTCCCATCTCGATCCAGACACATCCATTCAGCTTCAGTCCCACCTCGATCCAGACCCATCCATTCAGCTTCAGTCCCAGACCCATCCATTCAGCTTCAGTCCCAGCTCCATCCAGACCCATCCATTCAGCTTCTGTCCCAGCTCAATGTAGCACTACCCTGCTCCATCCAGCCCCATCCATTCAGCTTCAGTCCCAGCTCCATGTAGCACTCGCCAGCTCAATCCAGCCCCATCCAACCACATTCAGTTCCAGATATGTAAAAACATGTTGCAAATCTGTCCCAGAAAGGCAGCCTTGCCCTACCATACTATGATCGTGTGTAAAATGAAGAGATACATCTGACACCCCTTCCTTGAGATAGCTAGGACTGCTGGCCAGAAAAATAATCAAGAAAAACTCAAGAGTTTAACTGATGGATGCAAATGATGATCTCCCCTATAAAACATAACGAATCTGTGCAACTGGGAAAGGTGACCTGACATAATATCTGATGGACGCAAATAATGTTCTCTCTAACAACAACAACAACAAATACATCAAAACAACATTTGTTTCAATGACATAACAAGCAAAGAGTTATCATAATCTCAATACTCAATTTGTAAGACCAATTTATTTGTTGGTCATGGTTGGCCCCGGTCCAGTAAGAGGGCCATAGCCACTATAATGACAGTTAGCTTTGGGGCAACAGGGCTACAAAGCTAGTTTGTTCATATCCAAATGTATTGTTAAATTCAACAGTTTTATTACAGCAATACAGAAAATTGAAAGGACTGATTGCCTGAACAAAATCTAATTTAACAAGGAAAAGTATAAAAACCACTGCTGTGGTCGTCACTATCCTCATGCAATAGGACCAGCTGGAGGGCAAAAACAGTGCAAGTAGTACCTCAAAGGACATTTGAATAAAATATATAAAACTATTCAGCAGTTAAAGAAAAGCTTTGACTGAGGAAAGGAAGGGTTCAATTCTGGCTTTACTGGCAGAGGGACACAGTGATAGTCACGTTGCTTCCATCCTGAAAATGTCAAAGATGGTGGTTCATAAGAACAAGGTCCAGAGCTGTATTTCCTCCCGTTCTTGTACAAGTAAAATTATCCGTTTTTCATACCTGTTGGTTAGGTTACAGACGGTTTAGTATTGTAGTACCTCCAAGCTTTCCTATTGTTTTTTGCTGTGTTCTAATTGGCTTTCAGAGTAGGAAAAAAAGCGCAGTGTTGTGTCTGCCCCGCCCCGCCGTCGTCCTAGCAATGGAGCACTTCCACTTTAAACCACGGGATGCCGCTTGTGTTTGAATCAGAGGTGAGAGCGCCGTTTGGCTCCGGTAAGAATTGTTTTATTGTTGTGTTTAATATCGTAACTGGAATAAGAAACGAAACAATCTTAAGTAAAAGTGCTTGTAATATAGCCCATGTAATGTAACCTCCTTTCACCATCATAATTGCGTTTTCATTGAAATTGGACTGATAGAGGGATGAAGTCTAAAAACCATGACTGTCAGTCAGCAAGATGCTAGCTAGCCAATAGTTGGTATCCTACGTTGTCCTCGCAGCGATGTATTTTCCAGCAGAAATTATAAAGTTTTCGAGGTAAACATTTAATGGACAGTCTAAATGTTTTGTGCATATCACGTTTGACAGCCTATAATAGTATAAACTCCCTTTATATATAAAAGCTTGGAGGATATTACAACACTGAATGGACAAGATAGTCTTGATGGGCTCCTTCAACAATGAAACCAACTGCTGAGATGGCGAAAACCGTTCTGGGAATCACACCAACAGATTGAAGAGCTTCGGCATTTATCTGGATCAAGGTCATAACAATCAACTGTTAAGTTGAATGCCTGTTCATTTATCTCCGGTAAGAAGGTATTTGATTTGTAGTGTTTAATACCGTAATCGGTATTTGGAACTAAACAATTTAACGTAAAGGGCTTGTAATAATGCCCATGTTATGTAAACTTCTTTCACACTTTATTGTTTTTTCATGAGAAATTGCACTGAGAGGGCTGAAAAATCTATAAACTAAAAACCATATTTATGTTAGCAAGCTTCTAGCTAGCCAATTGGTAGCCAACGTAGATAGCTACTCGACACACAATACGTTCAGCGAGAAAGATTCTCTACATGTTATAAAAAGCAGCATTCTTTTACATCTGTGGAGACAGTTGTAATAGTGTGGAGTATCAATGCGATCTGAGTAATTGCGTTGCTGTAGAGAATGTCCTGCAAGCTTTCGGCTTTGACGCTGTAGGTGTGAAGCAAAGACATGCAGCGCCATGCGCACCCTTTGCGGATGCATCGCGATTTGAGGTGTGTCATGCGTTGGATCTTTCCTATTCGTGCGCCAAAACGGGTGGATTATTCAACCCGGAAACTGGCAATTTACAAAAACGTTATGCATCTAATCTCAAAAATCATTGTCAGAACAGAATAAAGTTAATATATTTGTAAATAAATGTATGTAAAGTATGGCCTACATAATTATTATTGTAATGACTAAAACAAACAAAAAGCTGCTAAATACATTGCGCTACACACACTCAACTACTGTACCTATACATTTTCTGCAGCGAGAACAGAGTTTGTATGTAAATAATATTTCCCAATTTTTTTGACGCTTCTCTGGCTTCATACAGAGAATTCAAAAAATGGATGCATGGGAGGTTTCAGAGAGTTTTTCGCTGTGCATGTATCACTCACACGTGATCCCAACTAAGTAAATAGCTATTTGAACTTGGCATCAGCGTCATTTGTTTTTAGTAGTGGAGTCCCGTAAATACTAAATACTTCAGATTTGCAGACACGGAAGTTTCCCTTATACTGGTTGACTGGTGGTTGCTGGTATTAATTAGGTAGATGCGAGCAGTGTGTACGCTAGGGAAGGCTCAGCGACCGCTCACCAAAGATTCCGCGATTTGCAAGTTGAGTGAGCGGACAGTATGCACGTAGCATTACACGGCATGTTTCTCTGCTGACCGAGTCAGTTATCCTACTAACAACATGACTGTTATCTGAGACTTCATCCCGCAGCCACATTCTTGAGACCGACAGAGTCCCAAGCTCACACAGCATGCACAACAAAAATGCTAGACATGTTTTACTATGCAAGCCAGTAGAGATGTGTTGCAAACTGAGTCAGGGAGACAATACACATTTTTGAAGTAGCCGTCAGAGTTGATTATTTTTATGACCAGCTCTAGAATGAGATGAAGACAACATGATCATCTCAAAATATGAAATCATATTGACAGCACAAGAGCTATTAAGAGAACCCACAGGAGAACACAACCTCAGTTCTCTGACTGTGCCTTTGTGTGGCAAGCAATTCAATCATTAGGCAATACTATCGGTAGGCTTGTATAGCTCCTTCAGACACCCTTACTGAAGGATGTGTACTGACTGACTGGTAAATTCCTGTTTAAATATGACTCCTCTCCACTCCCTGACCTCAACACTCACCACTGAGTTCCCAACTGCCTCTGAAAGAACCGCTGCACAAGAACCTTCCTCAGAAACTTCTTGGAATGGTGTTTCCATGGCCAAGCATCAGCTGAAGTGATGGAAATCTGCTGGCTGACTCTGGCACCGTGGCAACATGTATTCTGAGGTGATTAATCCGAATGTTTACTGCCAGAATACACAGTACCAAAGCACAAAGTCTGGAGGCATAATGGTCTGGGGTTGTTTTCCTGTGTTTCGGGCCATTTAGTTCAGCATATAACGTTCTAGATGATTATGTGCTTCCAACTTTCAGCATCACAGTGGTCATGGTGTCTTGACTTGCCTGCACAGCACCATAACCTCAACAGCCAAAAACACAGATGGTGAGCCAGGACCAACCTTATTGCCTGACCTCACTAGTACACGTGTGGATGAATGGAAGCAAATCCATCAGAAACAACTACTAGAAGTCCTTCCCAGAAGAGTGGAGTATGTTATAGCAGCAAGGGGGGCAACTCCATATTAAACGAGACATTCGACCAGCAGGTGTTTACATGTGACCATGGAGTAGAAAGAGGTACAGCCTAGTGATAAAGGAGAAACAACCAGATGACAGAGACATGGGTGAATGAGTGGCTAATCATCTAGGGCAAGAGAATGTGTTGAATAACATTATGCTGCACACAAACTTATTACAGCTAAAAGCTTGCACTGAAATTCCTGACATACATGCAACTGGATATAAAGTGCTGTACAGTGGATATAGAGCGCTGTACAGTGGATATAGTGTTTTGCCATCTGGGGATCAAGATGAAACATTTAGTCACTGGTTGCAGGTATGTATGGATGCAGTTACCATAGCGTCTGACTGCCAGGGACATGGATGCAGTTACAATGATGACATTGAGTGGCGAGCACATTCAGCATGTTGGGTTCAGGGAGAGTTCAACGCTCCCCAAAACAGACTACCGCTCCGGCAGAAAGTGAAAAAACAGGCTACCATGGCACAGAGCGAGAGAGGGGTGTGTGGCATTTACTTGTGTTATTTCCTTATATAATTCAATTAATGAATATGTTTCTGATAAGGGAAAACCAATTAGAAACTTGGTTTTGACTATTTAAATGACAGTTTTTAAAACAAAATTAACATTATATTTATTTCACCCCCTTGTCTGGCTTAATTAAAAATGATTGTTGTTCTACCTTCTGAACAGGTCTGGATTGTATTCAAAACTACTCAAACCACATCATGGCAATTTTTATGAAAACCTTGAAATATTAAACCAAAACAATAATAATTTAAAAATCACTGATATTTGCGGTCCCGTCAACCTGTTACCAAAATGTCAAACCTGTGCTCTTTTCCCCATCATAATATTTCCATTTTATTGGCCAGTCTGAGATACAGCTTTTCTTTGCAACTCAGTCTAGAAGGCCAGCATCCCAGAATCGGTTAACTGTTTTCATCTGTGCTAACATTACTGAAAAAGGGTTTTCTAAGGATCAATTTGCCTTTTAAAATTATACATATGGATTAAACACAACATGCCATGGGAACACAGGACTGATTGTTGCTTATAATGGGCCTCTCTTACACCTAAACATTCTATAACAAATCAGACATTTCCAGCTGCAATAGTCATTCACAATATGAACAATGTCTAGATTGTATTTCTGATCAATTTGATGGTATTTTAACAGACAAGTGTTCCATTTTCATTCAAAAACAAGTGTCTCCAAACGAACAGTAGTGTACATTGTCATCCTTTCCTATTCGGAAAATGATATCAGCAGAATAAATTATATTGCGATATCAACAATTGGCTTCATTACTGAATTATAAAAAACAGAAATAATTTCCCAGCCCTAAACCACCCGGGACTAGCCACCCGGGACTAGCTCGTACTATCCAGGTCTCAATGGGTCAGTGGAGACAAGGTGGGGAGAAGTGGTGTTATTGTTTAGAGGCATGATTACAGCAATTCACTCTGAAATTTCAATCTACACACCAATTATATTTTTTTAGCATAAAATTCTAACTGCTTAGTAATATAAATTGCAACAAGTATTTTCTTGAGGGATCATAATTTCAACACTGCCTTTATACACAGAAAAGCATTGCATAGTATATGTTAGCATTATACAACATCTTGAATTTAGACAGTTTGTCAATCCTGTTACCTAGTTTTAAATATTTCAATGTGTTTATGATAATAAAAGGCATCCTGAAATGGCACAATGCTGTTTAAGGATGTTCTCTGTCCAACAAAAAAATAATCTAAAAGTCCAAGAACAATTATTCAAATAAAAATCTTCCAGTGAAAGGGCACTATTTTCACAGGATGACCCAGCATCCGTTAAAGACTCTTTTTCCTTAGAGAACAACGCATAAAACTGGTCTAACATCCTCCTTCCTAAATATCAGCATTTACGGTAGTTTAGCATCAACGGTACTTTAGCACAGTGTAGCTTGCATATGGTGTAATATAGCATGCCTAGCATGCCATGTAGCATTGTGTAGCTAGCATAAGTAAACTATTGCATACAGCACTGGACGAGCCAGGAAGTTCTGTGATTAGAGAGAACTAGCTATGATAATGAGACCTGCTAGGAAAGCACTTAGCCTAGCACTTCAACTGGCCTAATGAAACCAGACTCCGAGTCAATGGTTTCTAACCCTAGAGTCTACCGGAAGATAATCCTTAACAGTACATCATGTGATCGTCAGCAGGTTTGAGAGGAAACAATAAGAAACATAGCGAATATGCCTATACTCTGACACCAAATATGTCATATGTTGAAGATCAAATATGTTTTCTAAAAGGAGCTTACTGGACAATCAGAGGAATTACCAGACCAGCAGAACCATCAGTTGTAGCCTATAATTACCGGCCATCTGGATCCAAATGTTCTCCCTCCCCCTTTCAACCAGTCTCTCCCTTCTCAGGCAGTCCCTACCACGCTCCCCCTCTGACTCTCTCTCCCTACCCCCCCCCCCCCCCCCCCCCCCCCCCCCCCCCCCCCCCCCCCCCCCCCCCCCCCCCCCCTCCCCCCTCCCCCCCCCTCCCCCCCCCCCC
>JACXGJ010017579.1:0-11034 GCA_016801105.1 Esox niger
GTGTGTGTGTGTGTGTGTGTGTGTGTGTGTGTGTGTGTGTGTGTGTGTGTGTGTGTGTGTGTGTGTGTGTGAGTGAGTATCGTGGCTTGAAGGATGAGGGATCATTCCCCCAGCAGCACCACACTGTCAGTCACCGCAACAGATATGACTGTCTGTATGGGATATCATGTAACGAAAGTCATTGTTTGTCTTTTTTATTTTGTCTTCAGTTTTTCTGATGACATCGACACTAGCTTTTATGAAACCTACTGGAGGGGACTACGAGAGGAAGTACGGCTCATTTTGTATCAGCCAATTGGGAGGGTTGAATTAGTAGCCATTATGGAATGACGATCACATTGGAAATGTAGCCAGCATACTGGGATTTACACCAAGTTTCAGTGTCCCTGCCCTGGGGCTTTGGGATCAGGCCAGAGGAAAGTCTGCCCCCAGGTGGCCTGCTTTGACCAATTCCACCACCATTGCCTGTCTTGGTCACTATAAATGTAGTTGTAGCAATTTGTAATCTAGACCAACTCTTCCATAGCTAATATCTTTGATTATTTTGGTTAGAATTTTTGAGATTCTGTAATAAAAACTGCTATAATAGTTGAAAGCGTTTTTATTTTTGACGGTATTATGACAGTCTGTCTGGTTTACGACATAAATACTAACAGTGACTTGTTGTGTGGCGTTGACAGATTTTTTTTTCTTTTCCTGTTTGCTCTGGGGGTGTGGCAGTTGACCTGTGTAGCCCCGCCCTCTACCTGGCGGATCAGATGACCACAGTAGGATGTGAGAGTCTGCTGACAGGCACAGTGTGCTGACTGACACGACCTGTGTGGGTTTGACTGCGGTTAATCTAGGTCAGCCACATGCTCTCCTCCCTGTCGTTGTCCTGAAGGTGTGACACCCAGGTGCCAGGTGGAATGCTAGGAATGGAGGTTGCTAGCCCTGCCTGTCTGTCACTGAGGACTGTCTCACTGCCTCAGGAGGCGCTGCTGTGGTAAAACCCCTCTCCTGTCCGCTGGGAGATCAGGCTCATGTCCCGGCCAGCTCAGGGAGCTTCTCAGGGCTTTAAAATTCTCCTGCACCTGAATTGATAGTGATGTCCAGCTCTTGTGATGGAATGTTCAGAAGCAGCTATTGTTTACTAACTAGACCCCCCCCCCCCCGAGTTGACAATAGGAGAGAAGACTGACTGTATTCTTTATTTACCTTTATTCATACAGAGAAGTAAACTATAGAAAGGCCCTGCAGTACTTCCATTTTGTTTTTATCTTTATAAGACGTTCATTATCAGGTGTTGCAGGTGTGTCTACTTCATTGCTGCTATCCCTGCATTTCAGTGGCACATGCCAACTTGCACTTTCAATTTGCCTTCACTGCACCTTTAGAATGGGCATCGTACTTGTTTTGGTACATGTACATGCCCACCTCGGGGACCTGATTGCTGCCATCTCTGCCCATGCTCTCACTCCTTCAACTTGCACCCAGAATGCCACCCAGAATGCCACCCAGAATGCCACCTGAACCCGTACATCTATTTATCTCACTTCTAACATTCACTATACTTAATACTGCTCTCCTCTGTTTGCCTAATTTGCACATTTAGTGTTGCCATTCATACTGTAATTGCCGTCATTGCACATCTATGCATTCCACTTCTATGATAATTAATACGTGTAAATGTTCTGCCCTCTTCTATTTGTCCTTCTGGTTGGTTGATAAATGCATTTTGTTGTACTCTACTTGTACTAGTTCAGTGACAAAGTATTGATCTAATTATGTAAAGTGAAATGACAATAAGACTTGATGTACAGCCTTGTCTTGTCATACAGGCTGTGTTTACCCAGCTCAGAGGGCCTGGTGTGGGCATGTCTTTGGTCCCTCTCCCCCTGCCGTCTGGAGCTTAGCGTTAGCGGTGGCTAATCCTCTCAGTCTGCACCGATAGAGGGTGGCTTCCTGCTGTTAGCCTGTCGCTACATTAGCCTAGCCTGCCACATACGGCAGGAGAGAGTTCAGCGGTAATCACTAACTGTGACCGTTTAATCTGAGCTGTGGCGGGAGGAGGGGAGGTCACACACACACCGGATTACCAGGGGGTTGGGTGTGTGGATGAAGGCCATACTTTGGTTATCACGCATCATGATTTATCTGACCCCAGGTGACACCCTCCAATCTCTCTTTTCTCTCACTATTTGACTTGGGAAACATTATTTGCCAAAGCAAGTCTCTCTGTCGCAGCTGGTTGTTTGTAGTTTTCTCTGGATTGGAAGATTTCTCCCCCCTGCCCCTCTGTTCTCCTTGTTTGTCCTGAATAAACATAAAAAACAGATTTGGCCTTTATGTTTTATACATATAAAATAGTTTACTGTCTTCTGTAGTTAAACTGTGTTTTTGCTATAAAAGATCATTAAAACAGTTTGAAAATCCTGGGATATGTTGACCTTTACACACCCCGTATGAAATGAATCTCTCTGTCCTTTTATAGATGTCTTGGCCTGAACAATAACTGGCTGTAAGATTTCATGGATCCTTTTCATACTTGCCTGAGTATAGAAATATATGCTTCAGTTTTGGCGGAAGAAGGGTGATGTTCCATGTTTTGGGGAATATCTGGAGCTGTCATGCCACTTCAGGAGTCCAAATCTCCTGGAATTACAGAGCCTACCTCATATAGGAGGTTTAGGATGGAATCACAGAGCCTACCTCTATAGGAGGTTCAGGATGGTATCACAGAGCCTACCTCTATAGGAGGTTTAGGGTGGAATCACAGAGCCTACCTCTATAGGAGGTTTAGGGTGGAATCACAGATCCTACCTCTATAGGAGGTTTAGGGTGGAATCACAGAGCCTTTCTGCACTTGGTTGCCAACTGTTCTCACATCTTAAGAGGGTGATATATTTCGTATGTCTTAAAATATGGTGACTCATATTTTGTAATGAAAATGCAATTGCATAATATATTTGATGTACCGTTTTATTAAATGAAATTGCATTATTTTGTCATCTTCAGTGTGCAGAAGGAGCAGTAGTTCAGATTTAAACATATGTTGCTGTGTTACTTGTGAACTGGAAGCAGCAGCTGCTGTGCTGCCCGTGCATGCGGCGAGCGACTGGCTGGCAGAGAAAAGGAAGGTTTGAAGGACTATTGATTTGTGTGAACTAAGAAACACTGTGATGCAGAAAGTGACTGCTGCTTTGTAACAGATTGTCAATAAATGTAAAGAAATCCACCATTTTGCCCTGTCGGCGCGCTCGGCTGAACAGCTGGTTGGAATAACTGGTGTCAGTCAAGTGCTGGGTCAGCATCTTCAACTCTGGGGTTAGCAACGCTTTTCAAAAGACCCAGCAAACATCAATTTCTGTCCCCTAGACTCTGACTCGCAGAACAAGACAGCGGAGAGAAGAGCGTCCACTGGACCTGATACTCCATCAGGCCAGGCCGTGTCCACCACTCCTGTCCTGGCACTTTCTCCAACACCTACTCCCAGCCACAATGCAGCTAACAAACCAGGTGATAGAGCACTCCTGTCCTGACACTTTCCAACACCTACTCCCAGCCACAATGCAGCTAACAAACCAGGTGATAGAGCACTCCTGTCCTGACACTTTCCAACACCTACTCCCAGCCACAATGCAGCTAACAAACCACTTTCTCACTTTACTGACATGGGAAGTTCACTTACTGACGTGTTGCAAATATAATTATACACTGGTGGTTTGAATCCTGCATGCTGATTGGCTAAAAGCTGGGGTGTATAAGATTGTATATAACAAGTATGACATCACATCACTCTTTCCTGCTGTAGTTGTGTTGACGCAGCCGTGGTATATCGGCCATATGTCAACTTTAAAGAGATGTTGCACAACAGTACCATTAGACAAAGTAAAACTTAGGTAGATTAGTCTTCAGTTTCTGGTCAGTAACTGAAAGGTCGCAGGTTTGAATCCCAGTGCAGATTAAGTTAAACCATGTTTGGTTGTTAGTATTTTTCTTTTTTACCCAGTCGGCTCTGGGATTCAAACCAGGTGACCTTTCGGTTTCTTCATCTCTCCTTTAAGTGACCGAGTCAGAGCCTGTGCTACATAACTAGTGTCTGTCTGTTACAGAGCCGCTGGTCCTCAAGATCGACGAGAGACAGAGGATGGCCCGGGAACGTCGAGAGGAAAAAGAGAAACAGATTGGTGCGTGTCCCGTAGAGAGCAGCAGGAAGGGTTCTGTTTTCTTCCTCTTTGCCCAGAAACAGAATGAAGTGCATCAGTAATAAATGGGGATTCCTTGTCATTGAATTGGGTTATTCATCCTGACATTATTTGGCAATGTTTTGGGTCCTCTTGGCAAGAGTTTTCCACAGTTTGACAAGCTTGACCGCTATCGATTTGCCAGATAGTATCTCCTAATGAATGGTGTTCTAGTGCTGCTTTAATCAAGTACTCACTGGACGATAACAAGATTATGAACAGTTTTGTTATTTCAACCAAATACCAATAAGAAAATGCTCATATGAATTTGTCACATGCCTAGTTTTCACTGCAGGGGCTTATTCGTCCAATACAGATCCACTTTCCCATTCTACATTGCTATAGAATTCCCATAATGCCTTCCTCTACCTTGGAGTGCTCTTTAACATTTTTATATGATTTGATGTTATTATGGGATAACTTCCATTATCTTAAATATTGATAAAGTTGCTAATAAAATATCGTATGACATGCAATTCAGTCAGGTACAAGAATTATGGCCATCGTAGCATGTTAACCAAATTAAATGGCAGTATCAGATTGCCGTTTGATGTCGGCAGATACTCAAGTTCAGTATCGCGATCAACAATGAAAAGTGGTTTTATATTTACATTTTAGTCATTCAGCAAGCGTCCTTGTCCAGAGCAACTTACAATTAGTGTATTCCTCTCAAGTTGTCTTGGAAAACCAACATCTGATAATCATATATACTTTCCTTCAAAGCCATTCATAGTAAACTGTTTTTAGCTCCAGATGAGGAATTTTCTTTTCCGTTCCTCACAGCTCTGGGCAAGGTAGGGAGAACAGCCTCTCACGCGTAGTGGCCATCTGATAGGTCAACTGTGGGTCATGTGATTGTGCTTTAGTCCTAAACGATACACAGAAAATCCCTCTGACATACTACTCCTCCTGGCCAAAAACTCAACTCATCCCCCCACTAGTCTCTCATCCAGACTGGGTCCAGATTGAGTCAACCCCCTTGCCCCCCTCCCACATGTCAGACTGCTCTTATGAAACCAGGGTACCATGGCAACAACAAGACCTTTTTATGTTCAGGAGCTTAAACCACAGCATCACACGCATTCTGTCAGTAATGCTAAGAAAGTGTGTTTTCAGTTTACTGAAGATGAGAAAATGTGAGAAGTTCTGAACTCAACCGATGCTCTTCTGTCTTCTTAATCTGCCTGTCTGTCTGCCTGCCTGCCTGTCTGTCCGTCTGCCAACCTGCTTGCCTGCTCGCCTGCCTGCCTGCCTGCTCATCTTTGTAGCTGCGAGAGAGTTGGCATGGCAGGAGAGAGAGGAGAAGGCCAAGCAGTACTATGAGAAGCACTTGGAGGAGCGGAAGAGGAGGCTGGAGGAACAGAGGATGAAGGAGGACAAGAGACGAGCAGCTGTGGAGGAGAAGAGACGCCACAAATTGGAGGAGGAGAAGGTGTGGACACGTTTATTTTTTGCCTGGCCCCATTAGCGGAGCCAGCCTAGAAGAGCGAATCTCTGACTGACTGACGGACTGACTACCCCTTGTTAAATAGCATAATGGCTAGAGACGTGGCCTATGGAACAACCGGTCCCAGGTTCAGCACCGTCACAGTCCAAACACGTTATGCTTTAAGATTTGTTCAGAACAGACAAAAGCTTCGATAGCTACAACCTTCAGTAGCTATGTAATAAAACCGTTGTGGTGGATATTAGGATTTGTTCAGGATAGACAAACACTACGCTGGCCTCATGATTCTCTCGTCATTTCACTTGACAAAACAGTATGTTATCATCACCTATGTTGCAGTAGTTATTGTATCAATGTCATTCACAAATGGCTAATAAGCTGTTAAAACGGCCAGTGGCAAAAGCCGTAAAGTTCATTGATGCTATTTGTGGTGAAAGTAAACTTCATAAGAAACGTTACTCAGTTTAACAATGCTTAATGGTGTCTAATGAAATATTGAAACTTGGTGTGATGTTAATGTCTGATGAAATTATATAATGTCAAGAGGCTTTATTGTAAAGTATAGCTCTGTAGAGTAGTGTTTAAAGACACTGCCTTTCCTGGTGGGAAACCCAGGGTTTGAATTTCAGGAGGGCCAATATGATCAACACTTTATTGTTGGCCAGTTGAACTAGGCTTGCCTGGTTTCTTGTTTGCCAACATTTGCAGATCAGATAAATTATTCCATATTTTCCATATTCCTTAATCTTCAAGCTGTCATAAACCCTGAACCAAACCATAACTATAACACCAGTTCTAACTCTAACCCTAAATGTACCCATTTAAAGTAAAGTAAACAATCCTTAGTACTTTTTCTTGAGAACTGCCAAAAAACTTGTGGAGACTCAAGTGTCAGATTTGACTGTCTTTGTGGGGACTTGGTTGTTTCATGTATAGTACAACTTGGATCACGGCACGCACGGAAACACACAGAAGGCTGGACTACATGAATGTAGATAACCCATGTGATAGTCCTTCATGACCACGACAAGCCTGCAGCACTATTAACTGCCATTCATGTTATCTTGTCTTCCTGTCGTTGTTGTAGGCTCGTCATGAAGCGGTTCTCCGCCGGACGGTGGAGAGGAGTCAAAGAGCTAAACACAACCGTTGGTCCTGGGGCGGGGCCCTGCCCGTGAACACCCCGACCACGCCTCGGGGTAAAACATGCAGCTATGCACTGCTATTTATTTAGCCAGCTAAAATACATTTTACCCCCTAGTGACATGTTTTTTTAGAGGCTAAAGCTAGATATTTAGTCGCCTCTAATTTAGATATACAGGTGCTGGTTTCATAGCTAGCAAGCGAAGGGAATCACTTGAAAAGCTAGATAAAGTATTCAGAATGTGTTATCCACAGTTAGCATATATTTTTTTCCACAGTTAGCATATATTTTTTATTGCCAATCCGATCCATACGTTTAGCCTCTGGTGGCCTCTGTATTCTGACTCATTTTCTGCTCTGCCCCCCTTTCTGTCTGGTTATTTCTCTTCTGGTGCAGGTTTTGTCGAGTCGTCTTTTCTCTATCCCCTCGACCTAGCAGGCCTGGAGCACCACCTCCAGGGTGCTTTCAGTGTCTACCGCCGATACGGCCTGAGCCACCAATGTGAATATTTGCCTCAGTTAGTGGTAGCGCTAGCCTGATAACTAGCAGTAGACAGCTAGCATTAGCTGAGAACTAGCAGAACTAAATGCCGTCGTACCACTATGTTAGCTTTAAAGTAATAACAATGTAGCATTTGTATGTTGGGTTTGTTACGTTTGCACAGATTCATTAGTTCTAGAGAACATTCAACTAGTTTCATCTTCATAATTTAGTTAGCAATGAGCAAAAACGTATTTCTAGATGACCTATTAATGGTAACTCGCGTTTTGGGAAGGTTTCCTCTGATCTAGCATTAAAGCTAACAGTTATCAGGTCCACCATGCTAATTAACCCTGTTTTATGGTAGAGTTAATGTGTGTAGGAGTAGAATAGTTTTATTGCTTTTTTGTGTACTGGTTGGAGCCAGCTGCTTCTCCTCCCGGCACTCTGGTGTTGATTTCAGAGTGCTTCCTCTCTCTGTTTTATCAGCATTCTGGTCTGTGTTTCTGTAGATATTAACAGGTCTGGGTGTCTGTCTGTAGATGGCAACAGGAGGTCTGTGTCTCTGTCTGTAGACGCTGAGAGGCGGTCTGTGTGTCTCTGTAGACGCTGAGAGGCGGTGTGTGTGTGTGTGTGTGTGTGTGTGTGTGTGTGTGTGTGTGTCTGTCTGTAGACGCTAAGAGGCGGTCTGTGTGTCTGTCTGTAGACGCTGAAAGGCGGTCTGTGTGTCTGTCTGTAGACGCTGAGGGGCGGTCTGTGTGTCTGTCTGTCTGTAGAAGGTGACAGGAAGGTCTGTGTGTCTGTCTGTAGATGCTGAAAGGCGGTCTGTGTCGACTATGAATCTCTCAAAACACCCAGCGGATCAGGTCATGACCAAGAGACTGTCCTACTCCTCTGCAACATTATTACCCTCTCCAGACCGAGGTAAACACTCTTCTCCATCTTAAGGTTTGGTGTCTACAGCAGGTCACACCTGTGCTTCTCATCTGTCTGTGATGGTGGTTTTTTGATTTGTAGACTCATTCTTTACACTGGCCAGTGTCATTATAACTGTATATTGTTGTGGCATCATGATTGTATTGAATGTGCTGGTTTGTTCTAATGTAATGTGAAGTTTGATGTGTTGTAATGTGGGGTTGGGGTGGGTGTGTCTGTCATGGCTCCTCCTAGCATTGCAGAAGAGGACCTCCTCTTCACCCTTCCTTAGCAAATCACAGTCCAAACTCCGCCCATCATGGGGAAAGACATCGAACGACAATCCTGCAGGTGTTTCTGGGAAAAAGAGTTTTTTTCCCCCCCTCCCTGTTCCACCTCATTCTCTCCACAATGACTAATCTATCAGACCTCCGGCTGGAAACTGGTCTGTTAACTGTAGTAGAGAATCACTTCAATGTCCATCTGAAATCCATCCAAAGATATTGACTATTACTAAAACATTGTCTGTGTATTTCAGCACTACAATGATAAAGCAAATGATTTCTTAGACAAATGTCTAGATTCACGCATATCTGACATGGAGTAATGGGGTCAGAGTCGGAACATGGGGTTTTTACCCTCCTTTCGCCACCCCTTTAATCCAGTCCAGAGGATAATCTGTTTGTTTTTGTGGAGGGACTCGTTTCCCTGCTCCTCCCTCCATCCTTTGGTTCCCGACTGCAGGAGTGTTCTATCAGGTTCAGACCTTCTGTTTGATTCCTGGTCTGGTTCTTATAGGTCAATCAGTTTGGTAAAATGACAAAGATAAATAAGTCTTAAATGGTGCCTAATTTGAAGTAGTAAACTATAAAGGGAAAACTCAGTAATCGGGTCGAAGGAGCGCTGTGCTGGTTGGTTAGTTGTTGGTCAGTTTTCAGCCGTTTGGTGTGTGTCTGTCTTGTCTGGAGTGCGGGTCTGAATCCTTCAAGCGTTTTGTCCCAGACAGGACGAAGCACAGAGCTTCAGCATGTTTGTGTCTTTACTCACTCTCACCCTGATTTTAATCCGAGGAGAAAGGATTTGACCAACCTGCATGAAACACCCCAATCCAGTGATGTTTGTCTCGCCAATGAAGTCCTCGCCAGCAACATACGTTTTTGGGTGGACAAAATTTGGACTCTTAATATGTTATCCCGGCACAGCCAGAAGAGGACTGGTCACCCCTCGGAGCCTGGTTCCTTTTTAGGTTTCTTCCTAAATTTGGCCCTCTTAGGGAGTTTTTCCTAGCCACTGAAGTTCATCACTATTGTTGTTTGCTCCCTGGGGTTTAAGGCCGGGTGTTTTGTGAAAGCACTTTGTGACAACTGCTGATGTAAAAAGGGCTTTATAAAATAAATTTGATTGATTGATTGACATAAAGGATTCAGAAATCCGTCAGTTAGACAAATAATTATCTCATAGACAGAAAAGATTTCCTAAGCCTTGCGAGGCCTTTTCTTTATGCAGTGTTGAAGGCACGGCAAAGCTAAGCAAAGGAACGCAGAGCAGGAAAATGCTGTCTCCAGTGTTTGAGAGGCCTGTGGATGATGACTGTATTACCAGGCTATCATATTAATGTTGAGCTAAGCTGCCCAGAACCTAGTTTCATCTGCTCCTCAGGCACTTGTGTATGATAGCGCAGCATTATGCTGAACTAAACATATTTGGATCAAATTAGCCTTCACACAAAAAACGTTGGTTTATTTTTATCTTAACTAAATTTGGCCCATTGCTCACATAATAAGCCCTTGAATCACTTGCTTTACGTTGTCATGACTGCATGGACTGTTTTCTAATTGAATTTATTATATTTATTTTAAAGTTTGACCTCTTTCTCTCCAGCATGAAGTAATGCTCTGCTCTCCAGGCTGGTGGCATGGCTGGTGGCATGGCTGGTGGCATGGCTGGTGGCATGGCTGGTGGCGTGGCATGGCTGGTGGCATGGCTGGTGGCGTGGCATGGCTGGTGGCGTGGCATGGCTGGTGCCATGGCTGGTGGCGTGGCATGGCTGGTGGCGTGGCATGGCTGGTGGCGTGGCATGGCTGGTGGCGTGGCATGGCTGGTGCCATGGCTGGTGCCATGGCTGGTGCCATGGCTGGTGCCGTGGCATGGCTGGTGCCATGGCTGGTGCCATGGCTGGTGCCATGGCTGGTGGCGTGGCATGGCTGGTGGCGTGGCATGGCTGGTGGCGTGGCATGGCTGGTGCCGTGGCATGGCTGGTGGCATGGCTGGTGGCATTCGGATTCGCCCCTGGAAAGCATGTTGTTGCTTTCCAGCTAACAGTGTGTGTGTTCCAGGCACGCGTCGTATGCCGTTGACTCCCTGGGAGAACACCGTGGTTAATCGTCTGCTGCAGCCCACACACTCCTACCTGGCACGCAGCCGGAGCGCAGTCAGCCTATCAGGAGATGCAGGTAAGACACACACATCTCAGGAACCTCTGTCCAGCTTGTTGTCCAGGTTAGCGGGGAGGTTTTAGTTGTAGTTCAGACTGTAGCTCAGTAATGACGGGGTGAGGTTGTAGTTCAGACTGTAGCACAGTAATGACGGGGTGAGGTTGTAGTTCAGGCTGTAGCACAGTAATGACGGGGTGAGTTTGTAGTTCAGGCTGTAGCACAGTAATGACGGGGTGAGGTTGTAGTTCAGGCTGTAGCACAGTAATGACGGGGTGAGGTTGTAGTTCAGGCGGTAGCACAGTAATGACGGGGTGAGGTTGTAGTTCAGGCTGTAGCACAGTAATGACGGGGTGAGGTTGTAGTTCAGGCTGTAGCACAGTAATGACG
>JACXGJ010017580.1:0-11038 GCA_016801105.1 Esox niger
GCTGCCAGTTTGTAGGGTTATGTAGCACCACGTCCACTAGGCTGCCAGTTTGTAGGGTTATGTAGCACCACTTGTGTTTTTTATCTAATGCTTTTGCATATTAACAAGCTCGTGAAGCTAAGACAGGAAGTGGTAGTCTGCATTCAGCTGTCTAGACATGAGAGAGGTAGCGTGGTGTAAAAAAATGTGGATTTCCTAAATTCTTTTGCACTGCTCTGTGTCAAACTACACCAGTTTAGCACAACTAAACTATAACTAATGACGGAATGTTAATGTTCGAATAACTGAACTTAAAAGTTATAACTGCAAATGTGATAGCGAGCTTTGAAACTAAGCATATCCCATGTTGTAAATCCATCTATCAAATGTTTTTTACATCAGCAGTCACAAAGCGCTTTTGGTTTAAATCCCCAAAGAACAAGCAACAACAGGGCTGATGCACAGTGGCCAGGAAACCCCCCTTTGACTGAGAGTGAGCAGTTGAGCCCAATACAAAGACACAGCTCCGGAAAAACTTTTTTTTACCCAGACAGTGTCGTCTGTATAAAGGTGGACGATCGGCGGCAAGGAAAACGTCATTACTGCTAACAGAAAATAGGCCCAGGCATCAAACCCAGAGGGAGGCGGTCAGCGAAATAATCATCCGGCTAAACAGAACCCACCGTTGTGGAGTCCATTACTAAGGAAGTGATGGTTGACCGAGTCAAAGGCTGTGGCCAAATCAGTAAAGACCGCGACATGGTAGACGTTGTCCAACCCTACAACCAAGCCTCCTACGATGACTGTCTCCCTTTCCTCAGAAGTATTGATAGTAGTTTAGTGTTCTTTGTCTTTTTGCGTGACAGGCATCAACTGCTTCATGCCTGCCAACGGGGAGACGACCACGGTGCCGACCAACCCCAGCGTCCCAGTGGACATCTCCCTTAACCTGCTGAAGAGGGAGATGGTCCTCGGAGGTATTGTCCGACGCTTCATATCGAGCAGTTCTCCATCTCCCTCTGTTAATGTGTGCCATTCAGTGTTTGACTGTGGCGTTCCGCAGGCCCGTTGCCCGACCCGAAGAAGCCCCGCACCATGCACGGCACCCTGATCATGAAGGATAACGTGAGTTTCGGAACCGCTCAAAAGTCCGCGCACACGAGACTATGGCGCCGTTCTTTCATTTAGATAGCGTGTGATAATTTGGTCTTTTTTCTCTGTTTCTCTGACTTTGTCCGTCCCTGGCTGTAGAGTCTCCGGTTGGTGTCTCCGGAGCAAGCTCTGAAGGAGTTGGGCCTCAGCGAGCATCAGCTGCGCTTCACCTGCCGTGTGCAGCTTCAGGATGCCCACAGTGACGCCGACACTCTGGTCCGAATCTACACACACCTCAAGAGGTGAGGCGAGACAGGGGCCAATCTCGGGCACTTTTGTTTGATGTCTTGTGCAGAAACATGCGTACATTTATTTTCCACGTGATATGACTGCGCCTCCCTAGTGTTCTGAAAGGATATACCATCCAGCATCTCCCGGACGGGACCGTCATGGTGGAGTCCATTGTCATTAAGGTGTCCTCCTCGCCGGAGGAGCCCAACACCAAGGTGCTGCTGCTGTCCTGGAGCTACCAGGTAGGGCAGACCGGTTGGTGAAATGACTACGCAAATTGTGATGCTTAGCTTTCTTTCTTGTCTGGATACAGTTTGTTGAACTGCTTGAAATAGGGTCCTCTGTCCTGCTAATTTACTGGCCTCTGAAAACTGATTCAGCAATGGGCGAATGCATTTCCAGATGTGGAGTGAGCGTACGGCATTGTGACAGTGTAGTTAGGTACAGCTCACAGCCTTGGGGGGCCCATTTCTTATTCCATATTGTTTTGCAATGGTGAAAGTCAGCTTTCAATGTGATGCACTTCTAGCTATCCAAACCCACCCACAAGAGATAGTGAAATGTGTGGGACCACAAACACTATCGATACCAAAGCAGATATACTTCACACAAACTGCATTGTCTTTTTATCAGATTTTTATTCCTATGTGATTAATTTTGACCTTGTGTTATTCCTAGGATGAAGATCTTGGGAGCTTTCTATCTACTCTGCTGAAGAAAGGACTTCCATCAGCACTGTCTTCAATGTGATCCCAATCTTACATGTAGCTTATTTTAGATTGCATGTTGTACAAAGTGGATTTGAATAAACATTTTTTGTAACAAATCATGACATGTTTCATGGAAATCAATGTTTACCTGCATATATTTTACAGCAAAATAAGTTCAAAGGTGATGAATACTCAAATAATTTGTCAGTGTGTAAGGAAATGAACTGGGTCAATGTGGACACTCCCAGTCAGCAATCTGCTATATCTACAGCAGTTTCAGAAAGCTGACTAGACTGAACTTCAATTTCACACAATCGTCAGCTGTCAGGTACAAAAATATCTAATGTCATATTCAACTAAGTTGACATCCTAACTGATACTTAATTTTTAGGAGCCCTTGACCTATTGGACCTGTATGTTGGTGTGTCACTGTATTCAGTAAAAGGAGAAAAAGTGCTTCACCACAGGTCTTCAGAGTTTTTCTTTTATACATTTCCTGAGCAGTTAGATTGAACTTTGCTAAAAACCTCAGTGATCCACAGAGATTGTGTAGACACCTCTGACCTTACTGGGCCAAAGCCTTTGCAGCCTCACCTTGTACTGACTCCACTTACAGTGACTTGTGGTGAAGTAATAAAGGATGGGGTCCAAAACACTGTTCAGGCTGACCAGGGCTATGGTGACCCGTTGGGCATCGTATATGGCGTTTGCAAATGGACAATGCTGGATGACCCCTTGACGGCGAAGCAGATGCAAGAACTGCACCACGTGGTAGGGCAGGAAGCAGAACAGGGTGATGGCCAGGATGGTGTAGATGACCCTCAGGGCTCCGCGGGCAGTGTGGGTCTGGATGAGTGTGATGCGCCGCGCCACCAGAGGGTAACACACCAGGATAACCACAGATGGCAGGAGCGAGCCGAAGATGAGGCTGAACAGACTGCACGGCCCCACGCGCCTGTCCCACTCGTGCTTGGAGAAGTTCTCGAAGCAGCTGCGGCGCCCACTGGGACCGCTGTTGGGTCCACTGTCCAATGGCCCCGCTAGTATGAAGCCCAGGACAGCCGCCCCGGCCACAACCCACACTAGCACACTCACCAGTACCGTGCAGGGGGACCTGCGCAGCCTCAGGTAGGTGTGAGGATGGGCGACGGCCACGTATCTGTCCACGCAGATGCAGCTCATGAAGGCGATGCTGATGTAGATGTTGGCGAAGAACAGCGTCCCGGTGATGCGGCAGGCCACGTCTCCAAACACCCAGTCGTTGCTCCTGAGGTGGTAGTGGATCTTGAAGGGCAGGGTGCAGAGGATGCAGGTGTCTGCCAGGGCCAGGTTGATCACGTACACGGTGGAGGAGGTGCGCGGACGGATCTTGAAGATGAAAACATAGAGGGCTCCCAGGTTGCTCGGCAGACCCAGGGCAAGGGCCAGACTGTAGACCGCTGGATAGAGGTACAGCTGGTAGTCTGTGGGGGTACTGCAACGGTAGCTGGTTTCAATGCTAATTGATGAATTCATTGTTTCTGGTTTAGTCGTTCGAACGACCTGGTAGGTTACAGGGTCAACAAGTCAGGCTCTTTCTGCTTTCCCTTACAGACACTGCAACCTGTTGAAGTGTACACAGATTAGACGGTTCTGTAACTTGTGTGTTGTTATCCTGCTTTACAGAAAAGGTTGAGGATAACCCATGCTCAACACGTGTCAGTCTCCAACTTGCCAATAAAATCCTAAATGTTTTGGCTTCAACTGAAAAATGCGACTTTCTGCCTGTATTCTTTAGGTTTACTTTTGGCCTCAACTTTGCTGATGTAAATCATTTTCTTGAAAATACTGTTAAGCATGCACCTGCTGAATAAAATAAATCATGTAAGTACATCCAACCCATTTGAAGACAAGTTGATATCTTCTTTCGGTTTTAATCATGGAATTCCATGATCAATAGATTACAATTTGTGAGGAACATGGCATATACAATGGAAACTAGTTTTAGGTTACTTACACTTTTCTTGAAGAATGCGCTTGATCCACAAATCAATAAACTTGTATAAAAGCAACCTTACCTAAGTTGTAACTAAAGTGTGTTTCCCCTACACCTTAAAGCATGAGCTTTGTTCTCACATGGGTGAGAAAATGTCTCTGTACATATGCCACTGGATTTTATGAGTCAGTAGCTTAGCGCTGCTGTCATATACAAACTACAGGAAACCATGTGTGTTGTACTGTCTGTGTAAGACACCCACCATCCTGTCAAGGAAAGTTTTTCTCTGCTAATTTTAGTTGGTGTTGGTAAGCACATACAGTAAATGACTACTGTAGCTGTCAATACAGCTTTGTGAAAAGTGAACTGATGTTTTTGACTTCAATTGATTATCTGCATTCCACTGATTCATGTTTCTTGGATCCTTCCATGATGTTTCACTGTAATTATAAACAACAATTGACATTGTTCAATACTTTCTTGGGTAAAGTGATAGAATGTGTAGATTGCTGAAATGGTAGAAATAACACTCTGATTTTAAAAAAATATGTTAATCATAGCATTTTCAGGAGTGCATGTATCTTTATTCCTCTTTGATGACTGAAATGTTACTAAAATCAAAAATGGATCTATATTTTACAAGGTTGTTCAAAGATAATCAGGTACTTTTCATCTACTCGTCCTGAAGACCTCAGACCTTCATAATTGGTTACAAGAACAAATGGTAATTCCTGCATCACATGCAGTGAGAATCCAAACCAAACGGGATGGTCAACACAGGCAACCATCAATGGTCAGATGCATGATGTGTACCTGGCCAAACACCAAATAACAGGTGCTGAAACCGTCACAATGAAAAGACTACAATAGTTCACAGAATCGTGTTGGATGCTTAAACAGGGAAAATGCTTGTTTTCTGATTCCACTCTCTCTTTCCACCCCACTGCACCATTGCCTAGCAACACTTCTGATCTACTCACCAGTCTCTCAGTTGTTCACAGCATACCTAAGGGAACACTGCATCTATCAGTGCCAGACACTTAAAACAACACACAGGGTCTACGATGTTTTAGAGCTAGACATTTGATGATATCCACACAACCGTTTTTTGTTTCTCAAGAGCTGTATATGTACAAAGTAGCATATTATCTGGGTTTGATCTGTGTGGTGAAGCTGGTTGGGACCTGATTGTTGTTGAGTGGTGAGAAAATGTGTATGTGTTTGTGTGTTTCTGACTATATGACCAAGGACAGAAACATCCCTAAATTGTGGTTGAATCAGAATAAGTTTACTAATGGGAGTATATTTTTCTTTTAGGTCTTCAACCTGGTATCGGTTGTAGTACAGGGGGGTGTCAAATTTTTTGAAAAATAAAATAAAATTGAAACTACAGGTTAAAAGCTTTCTGGAAAGAGTGTCGGAGTAATCAAGTGACAAGGACATGTATGAGTGCTGGTGTGTAACAGAGAAGGTCTGAGCCTGGAGATGTTGAAGAGGTGAAAAAATGAGGTTTGGATAATAGTTTTTTGTTTGAATCTAATGAAAGGGAACTATCAAGAGTGACAGTGCCTTTTCACTTAAGTTCACAAAGGGACTGGGAAACCGTCAGTAGTGATATTGAGGTTGTGCCCATACACTTGTGAATGTCTTGGAGGCAGTTGATGAGGCAAGTGGGAGTAGAGGCAGTAGCAGATTTGGTGGAGAGGTTGAGCTGGGTGCACAGCAGTGGTAGTGAATATTGTGGTGCCTCATAATCTTGCCCAGGGTTAGGAGTTATATGATGACCAGGAAAGGTCCAAGCACTGACCTCTGTGGGACACCCTGTGTGACAGTCGCACAACTTGATACAGTGGGGAAAACAAGTATTTGATAAGTTTTCCTACTTACAAAGCATGTAGAGGTCTGTAATTCTTACCATAGTTACATTTCAACTGTGAGAGGTAGAATAAAAAATCCAGAAAATCACAGTGTATGATTTTTTTATAATTAATTTGCATTTTATTTCATGACATAAGTATATGATACATCAGAAAAGCAGAACTTAATATTTGGTAGAGAAAGCTTTGTTTGTAATTTTAGAGATCATACGTGTCCTGTAGTTCTTAACCAGGTTTGCACACACTGCAGCAGGATTTTGGCCCACTCCTCCACCTTCTCCAGATCCTTCAAGTTTCGGGGCTGTCGCTGGGGAATACAGACTTTCAGCTCCATCCAAAGATTTTCTATTGGGTTCAGGTCTGGAGACTGGCTAGGCCATTCCAGGACCTTGAGATGCTTCTTACGGAGCCACTCCTTAATTGCCCTGGCTGTCTATTTCGGGTCGTTGTCATGCTGGAAGATCCAGCCACGACACATCTTCAATGCTCTTAATGAGGAAAGGAGGTTGTTGGCCATGATCTTGCGATACATGGCCCCATCCATCCTCCCCTCAATATGGGGCAGTCGTCCTGTCCCCTTTGCAGAAAAGCATCCCCAAAGAATGATGTTTCCACCTCCATGCTTCACGGTTGGGATGTTTTCTTGGGGTTGTACTCTTCCTTCTTCTTCTCCAAACAAGGCGAGTGGAGTTTAGACCAAAAAGCTCTATTCATGACCTTTTCCCATTCTTTCTCTGGATCATCCAGATGGGCATTGGCAAACTTCAGACGGGCCTGGACATGCGCTGGCTTAAGCAGGGGGACCTTTTGTGCACTGCAGGATTTTAATCCACGGCGTAGTGTGTTACTAATGGTTTTCTTTTAGACTGTCCCAGCTCTCTTCAGGTCATTGACCAGGTCCTGCCGTGTAGTTCTGGGCTGACCCCTCACCTTCCTCATGATCATTGATGCCCCACGAGGTGAGATTTTGCAAGGAGCCCCAGACCGAGGGAGATTGACCGTCATCTTGAACTTCTTCAATTTTCTAATAATTGCGCCAACAGTTGTTGCCTTCTCACCAAGCTGCTTGCCTATTGTCCTGTAGCCCATCCCAGCCTTGTGCAGGTCTGCAATTTTATCCCTGATGTCCTTACACAGCTCTCTGGTCTTGGCCATTTTGGAGAGGTTGGAATCTGTTTGATTGAGTGTGTGGACAGGTGTCTTTTATACAGCTAACCAGTTCAAACATTTGCAGTTAATACAGGTAATGAGAGGAGAACAGGAGGGCTTCTTAAAGAAAAACGAACAGGTCTGTGAGACACGGAATTCTTACTGGTATGTAGTTGATCAAATACTTATGTCATGCAATGAAATGCAAATTCATTATTCGAAAAACATACAATGTGATTTTCTGGATTTTGTTTTAGATTCCATCTCTCACAGTTGATGTGTACCTGAGGTCAAAATTAGAGACCTCTACAGGCTTTGTAAGTAGGGAACCCTGCAAAATCAGCAGTGTATCAAAGACTTGTTCTCCCCACTGTATGTGATGTGTCACTTGTTGATGGTCAGTGAGCCATACCTGTGATACCGATACCAGCCAGACGTTCAATGAGAAGGTGATGTGAGATGGGGTCAAAGGTTGCGCTGACGTCAAGTAGGACAAGATTTGATAAAAGACCAGAGTCAGCAGCACGGAGCGGGTCATTGGTGATTTTGACCAATGCTGTTTCAGTGGTGTTTAGTGCAAAAACAAGACTTTAATTATAGGTTATTGCAGTCAAGATTTTGTTGCAGTTGATCAGCCACCAGCTGCTCCAGTATAGTGTTGACAAATGGGAGGTTTGAGATGGGACGGGAGTTACTCAGGTCATCAAGATCACCATTGTGCTTTCTGGGTATGGGGGTGACTGCAGCATTCTTGAGAGTGGATGGTACAATGCCAATGGAGAGGGAGGAGTTAAATATAATATTGATTAAGGGGGAGATGGAAGGCAGGCAGGCTTTGATGAGGCTGGTGGGCATTGGGTCTAATTAGAAAGTGGCTGTTTTGGATTTTCTGATGAGCCCTCTGATGAGGTCCTCAGTAGCCTGGGTGAAGTCTGAGATGTAAGTAGTGTAAGCTGGGCCCTGTAAGGTGGTCATGTAGGACAGGTTATGGACTCGAGTACTGTGGCTAAGTATGTGCTAGTGGTTCAAAAATGTTTTGCACAGTTTCAGGGAGGGGTCCAAACAAGTCGAAAAGGAAGGTTTTGAGTGAGGAACAGAAGCGTTAAAATTAAGAGACAACAGCAAATTGCAAAGAAAAGAAAAAGATAGTGTTCTTTTAATTTTTTCCAGAGCTGTATTTGCCCTCTTGCTCAGTTGTGTATCGGGGCCTCCCACTCACTCCTCTTTCTATTCTGGTCAGAGCCGGTTTGCTAAGTTCTGTGAAGCTAGTACTACACATTGTTGTACGAGAATTTCAATATCTTAGCAATTTTTTTAAATAGTCTCTAATAACAGGAATAAACTGACGAGTTTCAGAAGAAAGTTCATTGTTTCGGGCCATTTTAGCCTGTAATCAAACCCACAAATGCTGATGTTCAAGAAGATAATGAACTAGTCTGAAGATGACCAACAGTTTTCAGTGGTGCTGACATACTCACAAGGGTTTTCTAATGATCACTTAGCCTTTTACAATGATAAGCCTGTATTAGCAAACCGCTACATGCCATTGGAACACAGGACCGATGGTGGCTGATAATGGGCCTCTGTACACATAATATGTGGATATTCCACAAAATATCTGTCATTTACAACATTAACAATGCCTACACTGTATTTCTGTTAAATTTGATGTTATTTTAATTGACAATACATTTGCTTTAGTGACCCCAAAGTGACCCCAAATGTTTGCAACAGTACTGTATGTACTGTAATTGTCACCCAAAATTATTTTAAAGAAATTATGATTTCATCTTTAATGCAGATTTCCTAGACTAAGGTTGTTGTCCTTGAGTTGATGCTAGTCTCTTGGTTGTCTTTTTACTGTAGCCAACGCAAAGTGGTCATGTCACACACAAGCTGCTAAGACCTGACAATGAACAGTGGCCTGAAAGATTTATCAGACTTGGTAATCAATGTTAACAGGGCCACTGAATAAATCATATCGGCTGTTAACATGTTGGCTCAGTGCATCTGGGAGGTCCCATACTTCATGTGCAAAGTAAACAACCAGATGCTAGCTTGACCTGCTCAGGGCAAGCGAACTCAACACTTCCACCAAACCAGATTGTGCTGAATCAGCCCAGAGGATCTCCCATTCACAGGACTCAAAGAAACGGTCTGATCAATGATTTCTAATGACGCTGCCAGTTACCCCATCTTCAAATGTTATTGCCTTCGGTAGTACAGTATATTCAAACATCCGCAGTGGTCTCCTGATTCTTCACGCCACAGCAGACTTTTTGATTCCACAGAAAAAAATAACTGAAACCGTGACTCGGTTTTTAGTACATTCAGAGGGATGGAGGCTGTTAACATTGCTCCAATTAATTGTTAGATGACAATGAACCCAGCCTATCAACATTTTGTATCTTCTTCCATATGTTGTAAATAAAGATAATTAGGCTAAAAGCTGATATCATGGGCAATGTACTGTATGTTTGAGTGGGGAGGTAGTCAGAAAACAAACATGCATGCATAATAAAAAAGGTAACAAAAACATCCTGAGCTACTCCAGAGGTTGTTTGTCAATGCCTGCACCGTCTGAAAGGATAATGTTGAGAAGCTGTGTGCTCAGTGGTACGACTCACTGGAAGCTCGCTCCTCGCTCCAGTGAAATTGGGTCACCTTCCCAGAGACCCACATCTCTCCTGATAATTTCACTCTGCAGTAGTACTTTTGTCTGCCACAAGAGGGCTATCATTCTTCCCCTCACTATTCAGTGGGAAACAGCGGCAGGCGACATGAGTGGTGCAATATGGAGGCAGTCAACCTATGTTCGGTAAATCTTTAAAGCTTTTGCCTTGCATTCTGAGGTAAATGTTTCATGTTGAAGGCCTGTAACTATTGATACACCAAAACGTACCAGATAATAGTGATGTTATAGTACAACATAAATAATGATAATAAACCAGATTGTCCAAAAAGTAGGAAAACAATCAAGGTACAAAGAAAGCGTAAAAGAGAAATTCAATATACAGTACAATAAAAATAATAATGGTTGGCTCCAATAATCAAAAATTTTGACTCAGCAGACCAGTGAATATATTTTCACCAGTGTAATATCCATTTCTCCCATGGTTCTTGGTCCGAGCAGGTCTCTTTCCATTGGTGTCCTTCAGTAGCGGTTTCTTTGCAGCAATTCAACCATGAAGGCTATATTCACGCAATCTCCTCTGAACAGTTGATGTTGGGATGTGTCTGTAACTTGAACACTGTGAAGCATTTATTTGGGCTTTAATTGGAGGTTTAGTTAGTGCAGCAGAGGTAATTCTTCCCTTTCTGTGGCAGTCCTCATGAGTGGCAATCTCACCAAAGCGCTTAGAAAAGAATATATATGTGTATATATATAATGTGACAGCACTTGAAGAAAGGTTTTCAGTTCTTAAAATTTTCTGGATTATTTGACATTCATGTCTTACAGTAATGGACTCTCATCTCTCTTTGCTTCTTTCAGCTATTTTTACCATATTACGGACTACTACAATGTACGGATAATGATGATCTTCTGAATATCAACCCTTCTTGTCACAACACAACTGGCTGGCTCAAACACATTAGGGAAAGAAAGGCCTTTTTCAAAGGTACACCTGTTAATTGAAATGCTTTCCAGGTGACTACATCATTAAGCTGGTTTACTGAATGCAATGGGTGTGTCCAGCAGTCATTAAGGCAAAGGCTGTGTCCAGCAGTCATTAAGGCAAAGGCTGTGTCCAGCTGTCATTAAGGCAAAGGGTGTGTCCAGCTGTCATTAAGGCAAAGGGTGTGTCCAGCTGTCATTAAGGCAAAGGGTGTGTCCAGCTGTCATTAAGGGAAAGGGTGTGTCCAGCTGTCATTAAGGCAAAGGGTGTGTCCAGCTGTCATTAAGGCAAAGGGTGTGTCCAGCTGTCATTAAGGCAAAGGGTGTGTCCAGCTGTCATTAAGGCAAA
>JACXGJ010017581.1:0-11034 GCA_016801105.1 Esox niger
GGGCCTGTAGAGGTCCTGTCTGGTGCAGAGGGCCTGTAGAGGTCCTGTCTGGTGCAGAGGGCCTGTAGAGGTCCTGTCTGGTGCAGAGGGCCTGTAGAGGTCCTGTCTGGTGCAGAGGGCCTGTAGAGGTCCTGTCTGGTGCAGAGGGCCTGTAGAGGTCCTGTCTGGTGCACAATGGCTCTCTTGTCATCTTTAGTGATCAGGCCGGCCATTAACATCTTGTCAGCAATGGGTACTGGAGGAGACTGGCACTCCTGAGTGTTGTTGCCTAACCTCACCACATGGGGGCAACTTGTCAGGATGTCCAGGGTCCACAATATAAACCAGTATGTGGTTTAGCATCTGTTTCACCCGACCACGTGCTGTACATAGTGAGCAGGTTTTGTTCTTGTAGGTTTACTTTTTGTTGTCAGGAAGCAAGATAACTAAGTTATGTGTTCTGAGCAAAGGGCAGAGGAGATGGCGAAAGCGATGTGGCTGTATTTATTGGTAAAAGTGTGTTCTGATCCTATACTGTTTTGGTAGAGACATCTCCCTAGGAAATGCCAGTTACTCAACAGTATGTGATCTCTGCAGGCATGAAGACCAAGCACGCTCTGAGGCACCACATGAAGCTGCACAAGGGCATTAAAGAGTATGAGTGTAAGGAGTGCAACCGCAAGTTTGCCCAGAAGGTCAACATGCTGAAGCACTACAAGAGACACACGGGTTAGTGGGACCCTGCATGTACCACCGAATGAAGAAGACACCACGGTGACACCATTGGTCAACATGGGTTGGGCACTGGAAGAGAACATGCATTGCCAGACTCAAATCTTACAAATACAGCAATGTCTGTACAGTTCATTCATTGCGTTGAGGCTCTGAAAACAGATGTACTATTTCTCCTCCTGCAGGAATAAAGGACTTCATGTGTGAGTTGTGTGGGAAGACCTTCAGTGAGAGGAATACCATGGAAACACACAAGCTCATTCACACAGGTAAGTTCCTCGGTCAATTCTCATTTAAATTTCTGTCTTTTCTCTTTTGACTTCATATCTTCTCAGTTTGTCCTTTGACAGCTGTTTGGACCCAGCAAACAACAAACCGTTCCTTAATGTCAAATAAAACTTAGCCTGATCCTTAGCCTGATCGTGGTTCTCAGAGCATAAGATATTTGCAAGAATATCAATGTGTTCAGTTTTCCGATTGTTAGTTGCACATGCCATCAATGCCAAACCATGTAGAACATTCCGCCAATGATGTTAGTTGACGGGAGGCACCGCACTGCCACGTTGAGAACGTCAGCCACATGAGAACTGGCGGGGTTCTAGTCTGTGATGACTGGGCCTTATTGGCAGGGCAACACTAACGAGGCATGATGTGTATTCACTGGGAACCGCTGTCGTCAGGAGTTTCTGTCTCCCCCCCCTTTCGCAGTGGGAAAGACGTGGTCGTGCGTGGTGTGTGATAAGAAGTATGTGACCGAGTACATGCTCCAGAAGCATGTGCAGCTGACCCACGAGAAGGTGGAGGCTCAGACGTGTCACCTCTGTGGCACCAAGGTGTCCACCCGAGCATCCATGAACCGCCACATGAGGCGCAAACACCCCGAGGTGAGCTGTAAAGTACGGGCCAATCCACAATCGGCTGACGTCCACAACCACTCGAACGGGTTGCTAAGTGTCAGCTGAAGAAGCTGTCTTGTGTACTGTTCTCCAGGCTGACAGTAAGAATGGCCCATCTCTTTTCCATTGTTCTTCAACCCACCGGTCTGTGCTAATTACGTGTTCCTCCGCTCCTCCCCCAATCCCAGGTGGTCACTGTGAGAATAGATGACTTCGACGAGCTCCAGGAAGTCTCAACAATCGACGAGTCGAGCATCAGCATGACGCAGGTACGCGATGCCGTATAAGGCCTGCGGCGGTTGTGTAATTACAGGATATGCAGAGGTGGAACTGTTTTCATTCTTCCCCCCACAGCCTGATCTCACCCTGGAGAAGGAAGCTGCGGAGAAGCCCCCGCGGACCCCCCGGGCGTCCAGGAAGAAGCCGAAACAGCTGGAGGAGCCCGAGCTGTCGGACTCGGACGAGTATGCTGACTTCACAGGCAAGGACGCGGAGTACTCTGCCGCCGGTGGAGATGAGACCAGCTCGGCTGTGCAGAGTATACAGCAGGTGGGTGCACCGTTCTCATCCCGCGTGTTAGCTGTTTCGTCCGATTACACTTGAAATGTGCTACCGTTGGGTGAACCTGCGAATGTGTTACGAACTGTGGTGGTGGTGGATGAGTCGGTTTGTTTCACAACATGTGTGGGTTGAGTGGGTCTCTTGTGGTGCTAGAAGTTTGTGTTCTGGCCTGGCTGTTATAGGTGGTGGTGCTGGCTGACCCCAACACGTCCTCGGCCTCGTCGCCCAACGGCTCGGCCGGGCTGAAGAACATCACCGTGACCCCCATCACCTCCCAAGCCCCCACCCAGTTCACCAGCCTGCAGCCTGTAGCCGTGGGCCACCTGACAGCCAGCGACCACCGGCCCCTCACCCTGGACAGCTCCATCCTAACCGTGACCTTTGACACAGTCAGCGGTTCCGCCATGCTCCACAACCGGCCCGCTGAGCTCACGGCCGAGACAGTCGGGCCGGGCGGTGCCACAACGGGGACACAGTCGGTCGCCCATTTCATCAACCTGACCACCTTTGTGAACCCAATGGGCCTTCCCCTGGAAGCCCCCACCCTGGCCTGGAGACCAGTCACGCAGGCTGAAGGGATCCAGGCTTCCCCCGTGGGGGACGGGCCTCCAGGTGACGCCCAGGACGCTCAGACACCAGAACAAGCTAGACAAGCCCAGGCCGCACAGCAGCAGGCTAACACAGCACAGCAGATGTTCAGTTACTAGACTGAAGAGGCAAGGTGCTGGTCACCTCACTCTTGGTGAAGGACAGTGGATAAACTCTGGAGGTCTGGAACAGTCTTAGCCAGATGCCTATGTGAAATTCCCCAAAATGCTCTCTTTGAATGGAAGAACTCTGATTAAGGACGATTGGACAGGATGGAAAAGTCAAAAATCAAGAGCCACTAAAATCTTAAATGTATTAGTCACTTTCACTGATTAGCAGATGTTGTAGCAGTTGAAGGGAAAGGAAGTTACTAGCTGTAACAGTGCGATAGCATGTCCATAACTACACATTTACATTACATCTGAAAAAGTAAAAAACAACATAAAAATTGATAAATTAGAGGAAGTTATGCAGACACTTTGAATCAAGACAATGTGATTTGTGGTTTTTCCTTGTCAAATCTGCATAGAAAAAGCGGTTGAACTGTATTGATTTCAAACATGCATTTACAGTAAAAATAAATATATTTGAGTGTATTGCTTATTTTGTCAATACTGCTTGCTTTGATATATCAATGTAATAATTATAACATAACCAAAACAAGATATTTATGTCTACATTCTGTGAACTTAAACACGTCTTTCATAGGATGTCAATATGATAACTTTTTAATTCTCTGTTTTTGTCATTGGGAGTTATAAATGCAAAATGCCTTGCACAATATGTTTATAGATCAGATGCTCTCTGACAAGGTTATGAAGAGTTTACAAACGGCCATAACACTTCACCAGTGGAGAACACCCAATACTTTTATTTTTTACCGTTTTAAAATGTTGAAATGTTTTCGTTTTGATAAGCAATTATTAAAGAGATACTGATTGCCTTTTTTAATGCTGTTTATTTTTAGTGAAAAATCCCTAAAGGAAATGCGTATAGCTGATTTGTTTCTGTCTGAATATCAACTTTTACCTGATTTGTTTCGGTCTTTGTAGTAAATTAGAAACTATAATGGAGACTGTTTTATTAGTTGTTATCTAATTCTAACCTAATTTTACCAGTTAACAAACTGATTGATTGCTGGTATCATTCTAGTTAGTGTGATGTGGAAATAGATGACATCCTTTACACATTATATAGCTATGATAACTTCTTTAATCTCCAGGCGTTTTCACACGTTTGGTGCTTTTCACACTTATGGTGACCTCAGTAAGGTTTGTTTCCATTTTTGTGCAGTGTTTACTCCAGAGACACCCCAAACTCAACCTTAATTAATGTAAATAAGGACCGGCTGAATTCCTCAGCCTTGGTTTGGTGTTGATTGCTTAAAACAGTTAAACAATTCAAGTTCATGGCCCTGTTTCCTCCTTAAAAAACAAGCTTATGTAAATATTTTTATATTTCAAAAAGTTAAAACCCAAATGAAAAGAAATCAGAAGCAATTTTGAGCATGCTGAAAACTTGGATATTTGGTTTTTTCCTAATAGCAAACATTATTTAAGCTAGAGTTCATGCTAAGAAAATCTAATAATAACATCATTATGTAAGAAATCTAGAATTGCTTTGCCTCTAGAAAGCATTGCCTTAATGCTCTAAAGTGTAGGATCTTCAATTACAGGACCAGTTATTTAATTTCCTGACATCTGCCATATATCCTGTTAGTGATAAAATCCACACTTGAATGTGGACCTTTCATTTTAATTATAATGTACCAATTTATAAGATGTGATTTTTGGCCCGCGGTTGTAAAAGGGGGGATGTCGAGCCAAAAAGGGTCACAAAAAATAGTTTTTTGTGTATTTGCCAATTTGTGCCACGTTATCACAGGTACTTTTTGAAACATGGAATTTAATGACTAACTGAGGTATGATGTATCTGTACTTATTATACACATGAAAACAACATACTACACAGCTGGCCTAAGATATATTTCATTGTGAAAGTCTTGAACTTAAGTAGCTTCCAAAATGTTTGTCTGATAGCAGCCGCAGATGAAAGGGCTAATCTAAAGCAATGTAATTAACCAGCACGCATGTTGTTAAACATTATTTGTTCCATTTCATACATAGCAGTGTAAATGCAAATGACTGATCACAAAACAATTAGTGAACCGGCAAAAGCGCTCCCATTCAAAGGGAAGGGCAGTGTGAATAGGATAGAAGATTTTTTTTTTTTTTTTAAGATGATAATATGTGAAAACACCTTTTGATTTCAAATCTAACTGTCAATATTTTTGTGCATCATATTTGTACACGTGTAGTGTCAAACCAGAACTGAGAACCTGGATCAACCAAAAGGGGGCGCTATATTTACAGTGGCAATATATCCAAGAGACCACTACAGAGTGTACTTGGACCACTCTATTTTTGTTAAAAACAGGGGTAAAGTTGGGATTTGGTTAGTTGGGGAGCCATACTTTCTACCTTGCAGTTTACAGTCTCCCTCTCAGTAATCCAACGACAAAATGAGTATTAAAATAAATATCATGGGGAAAATCACCCTCCCAATTTATAATTCACCCTCCCAACTGATTATTTGATTACTCATCTCTGAGCAACAACTTCCCCTACATGCTCACCTCTGACATTAAAAAATAGGGAACTTAACTTGATAATAGCATTTTTTGTAGTTAAATACAAAAACGCATCTTTAAATAATTTGTTTGCAAGCATTTCAGCTTTCCACTGGCTTGGATGTCACAGTGGAACATGTGCTGTCATACTTAGGCCATACAGAGTACTGACATCCTTGGGTCACCTTTGTTAAGTAAATCAGATGTTACGTAAGGTTAAAAGAAGACTTGAAATTTACAATTTTAGTGCTGTACAAGCTTATTTAGTGTGATTTACAGGAGCAATTTGGCTTGCCTGTCTTGTTCAAGGACAGGACACAATTTTTGGGGGGGATTTCATCCAGCAACCTTTTGGTTTCTGGTCAGATGCTTAAACAGTTTGCTAAGCAATCTGTCACCCCAATTTGCAACAGGGATATTACACTTCTGCTGTGATTGGAGGAGTGGAGAGGTCCAAGGCACTGCATTGCAGTAACGAGGTGTCCACTACAACCAGGGTTTGTGCCTTGGGCAGGTGCCACACACGATTTGCAGAATGTCTCAGGTAGTTTACATTGGTCCAGACATTGGCGGCAAGAATTTCCAGGACTCATCGTACTCCAGTGAATCCCTCAGGTGTCACATGCTGAACTGAGGTCGTCAGTCAAAGGAGCATATTCTCCCAGGAGTTCCTGGTTGGACAGTTGGTGTGAAGAAATGCAGAACGATATGGTGGAGGTTGTTACGGAGGACAAATGTCCCGATCGTAGAGTTTCCCAAGCCCATTTGTAGCCGCTGTTATGAGAGAGTATGTCTTAAGTCTAACCCTTTTCATTACTCAAATGTAGGCATTGTGTCAATCCAATACTGTTGTGATGAGGGAAACAGAGGAGTGCTCTAGATGGTCATTTAGCTTAATCTGTTCTCCTTAAGGACGACGCCTTCAACTCTTGTTAATTTAAATGTAATTTTGTGATGTGTTCATTGTGTTGTGCCTTGCCCAGGGTGTCAAAGAATTTTGCTTGGTCTCTTTGGGGGTTTGCATTACAATGTAGGGTGCTTCATAAAATGTGACCCATTCACACCTTGGATGTCAGGATTAAAATGTCCTTATCTGTAGATCAAATGGGGTATGTTGAAATGTACTTTGAATAATGTAAGAAAGACAATAGATTTTTTGGAGAGAATGTAACCTTACTAAGAGAATCAAATGTAACCCTCTCCCATTTTTCCATGTCTTAATTCGTGGCATGAGCCATAAAAATGTGATACATCTGAGTCTTCTCTGCTTACAATTATTGTTCATGTATTCTGATACACATGACACCCGAGCAACTAAATCACTGGCATGTGTTGGGGGAAAGAATTAGGCAGGCATAAGACAAGGCTTGTACTTTTGGATACATCTATACTAGTAGTATACCTCAAATGAATAGGCTAGTATTCTTCCCAGGCAAATCCACACATTCCAAGCCAGTGCCATCTGGGCAATATCACATAACAAGCCATTGTTGAAGGATATTTCCTGTCTCAGGTTATTGACAAAGAATTTGGCAGTGTTAATGTTCTAAGAGGGACAAATGTTTTGGGTGATATTCAATCTCATACAAAGATTATGCCAATTTTTTCTGGGCATAGGAGAAATATGAGAGACTTGGTAAAAGGGGCTTGGAATAATTCATAAACACTTCAGTATTGAAGTGTTGCATAGAAAGGCTGTTATCAGTCTATCTTGCTAGACCCAGGAAATGATGTCATAACTACAGGCCCTTCCCCCCTTCACCTGAAGAGAAGGAGGGGCCAGACTGAGTGAGGCAAGAGGGGAAAAACAAGGGAGCTCAGTAGGCAGGTGTGTGTATGTTAAGTTTTTCTGAATGTCTGTTAGAAAGGGAAAAACATAAGGACTTGGTGAATTCAACATTACTAACGCCTTTCTTACGATGGATATGGATATTCCCAACCCTTTCCATGGAAATATGGGGCTGCTGAGAACCTTTGATTCCTCTGAGTTTGAGAGCTGGGAGAAGATAGGCTCGGGCGGCTTTGGACAAGTATACAAAGTCCGGCATGTACAGTGGAAAACATGGCTGGCTATCAAGTGCCCTCCCTGCCTTCAAGTAGATGACAAGTGAGTGGGAACGTTTTTAATCTGGGATACATTTTTTGTGGGTATGTCAATGTTATTTGAAGTCTTTAAGACTAGACTACGTTATCCGTTTCTTATCTTCAGTGGGCTTCAGAGTAAATAGCTGTGCAATAGTTCCCAGCGTGTATTAGGAGTATAACACTATGGGGAAGTAAACTGGAAACCAGACAACATGTTCATTCAGCCACACAGACTCACCACATAGTGGGTATGTGATTAGGACCACATTTCTATTATGTAAATCTTTTTTAGGTGAACACTGAGCAGCCATTCAGTCACTTATTTTGTCACAATGGTGGGCACTTGAGCAGTACACCTGTGAATGTTTGACTGACTAGTTCATGAATGTTTGGATCTTTTTCTATTTGTTGGCCAGTTGTGTTCTCTTGTCCTGAGGTAAAGAAGATCCTTCCACCCTCTGTGGAGAGATTTAAGGGTATCACCACTTCAATGCCCTAAGGCTGGATTTTGTGGTCCAACAGCAAAAATACACCAAATAAGCCCAATCAAACTGGCAGCTATCTGGCTCCAGTAAACAAGCAAGACTCCACAGCAAGGGATTCTTTAAACATATCCTTTACATACCTGCCTATATATACATATATACAGTATTCAACACAAACCAAGGCAAACACCTCAATTGCAGACACATTTGTATTGTCAGCAATACTTTAAATTGGCTTAAAGACAAGACTTTCCGAACAATTTTTTTCAGCTTGTTCTATTTCTATGAGGCATAAAAATGAAAGTCTGTTATACCTCGTTCAGAAGCTACTGTGGTATAATAAGCAGTATCCAGCAGGGCTGTAGCTAACAAGGGGAAAGGTGGACATGATTCATGGGACCCATGGCGTGGCATGGCCATGATTGTAATGTCAGTGAGGTCTATAGGAGAGGGGGCATAGGGTTTATGTCTTTTCAGGGGGCCTAGGATTCCCGGCGATGGCCCTGCTGCCAGGTCATGTGGTTTTGTGCTGAAATCTTGTTTTAACCTTGATAAGTGAAGTTAGATATGGAAGTTTCTGGAAGAGCGCTATGAAAATGAACAATAGGGAATGCATATTTTCTTCCTCACGGTGAGCTGTGTAATGAGAGTCAAACTCCTTACAGTATCAGAATCAGGCAAGAGGTACTTCAGCTCTCCTGAGCCTCCCAGAAGTTGCTGCAATCAGGCAATGCAAACAATTCCTCCACATACCCCAGTGTGGTAACCCTCTTTCCAGCCAGTATTTCATCCAGAAAGGTGGGGATGAACCCAAAGTGAATTTTAAAGATATTTAATCCACCGTTTTATACTAAGAACTATACTAAGTAGTTCTGTCAGCATTTTAACCGACATATTTAATATCTCGGTTCTGTAGGAACTTGTCATAACGTTTTAACACATTTTCTCCCTTACCCAATGTCAGTTTATCCAGTTGTACTTCCAAGTGCCATTGCAACAACTCCAGATGGCTTCTAGAGAGTGGATGATTGTGACAAGCTTTTTTCCACACTGCTCTTCCAATCAGGAAATCATGTGGGTGACCGTGTGTGAGGGCACGCTCAATCACTTGCTGACCTCAGTGCAAACATCAAAGCCACCTGAGAAAGTCACTGCGATGCGTCACGTCCTCTAGCCAATGCTGGCCAATTGCCAGTGCCCATTCGGCTTTACAGCCACACATCAGCTAACGGCACAGTCAATTATTTCAGAATTATGCTAGCATACTCTTTATCTTCTAATTCAACACTTCTTAGCCCTCCAGAGTGGATGACTGTCATTAGCAGAAGGAAGCTATGTCACTGGTCCCATTTAGCAGAACAACAGGTCACCATTCTTTCCTCCAACCTACCCTCTTCTTAAATGCACACTGGGACTATTGGAAATAACCAAAACAAATTTTTATCTATAGTATGTTGTTTAAAGGTGCATAATCTGTCACTTTAATCACAACCATACTTCACATAGCCATGAAGTTCCAGTGAGTGGTTTTGATGACACGTGGGACATATACATGACATGTACATTATCTTCAGGGATTGGTTTTGATGACACGTGGGACATATAAATGACATGTACATAATCTTCAGGGACTGGTTTTGACTCAACAATGTCACTTAGCCAAAAGAACATTAACGGTGGATTCCAAACCACCATCTTGGATGTAGTTTACACTTGTATTCAAAATGAAGTATATTGAACATTTGAATGTTTTTAAACAAATTTGCTAAACTTAAGAATATGTGCAATATAATTGTAGTCTTTTGGCACAAGTGTTATTTACTAAATGGTGACTTTATATTCACTTGCAGTAGTGATTAGTAGTACCTTTCTTGTGTCAAATTGAGGTGTCAGAGAAATTGCATTCAAATGGATTACAATGAAGTGCATTTTTATTATTCTCACTCTGTCATTTGAGAGCTTTTACAGTTTAAAAACAATTGGTGGATTAGGTTGCTTCTAAACCAAAAAAATTATTGAGGCGATATATCCACGGACCAAGGGCTGAACCTTCTGCTGTTTACAACTTGTGTAAACATTTGTAGTTTAAGGTGTTGCCTCTTTCAATGGTTTTCAAATGTTACTTCCTAATATTGCTGATCTCATGTCTCACTTCTCTTCCCTGCTAATCTTCTACAACAAACGAAGTCCAGGGGGAGGTTCGTTAGCTTTGCCAATGGCTAGCATTGGCATCCTTCTGTAATTCTAGTAGCTGGACTCGTGTCATCCTCTGAAACTAAACGAAAGCTATATATTTTTTTTTTTTACAGCTTTTATACATAAACTGTATTTTTCCTGCCTGCACCCTGTGTCTACATAATCCTCTCACTCAAAGCCAGCTTTGTCTCATTGGGCCTTGTTTCCCATCAACACAGCCGGTCTCCGGTTAAAGTTAAAAGAAGTGGCAGAACCAGTTTTGCTTGTCTCCTCAACTTAAAAGTGTGCTCATGGTGAAGTCAGTGAATTAGTGGATGAGAGCCATCCCCTCTAACCTGAATCCAAACATTTGCACAGATTTTTCATGTTGTCAGATTTATTTGATAAGCATGTTTACACTTATTGAATTTGAATGATGTTAATTTACCCCTCCAAACACAAAGCAATGGCTGCCCTAGAGATGTATTGAGTAAACTCATTCATTAAGCCTGTTTTCTTATTTAGATCTTCATCAGCATGTTGAATTGACATGAATGAAACTTTTGAAAACATTTGTACTACTTAATATTTCCAGTTAATATATTATTTTCCTCTAACCTAATTCTAAGCCTAAAACTAACCTCTAGACAAAATATTTTTCTTTTGGCAACAGCAAAAAAAGAGTTCAAATGTAATTTGTTTAATCACACACACACACACACACACACACACACACACACACACACACACACACACACACACACACACACACACTATTCACAAAATGAAAATAAATGATCTCAGTAAACCCCATAGGCTCTATGTGAGAATTCAATGGGCACAGGCTAACCCACAATAATCCCACATCAGACCAACATGGACTAACAATTGGTAATCCCACATC
>JACXGJ010017582.1:0-11032 GCA_016801105.1 Esox niger
GGCTGTTCGTAGCCGAATTAGTGTGCATTTCTGCCACCTACTAAACGAGTCTTTTCCTACATCCAATCCAACATATTTAATCCTAGTTCCTAATATAAATGTTTTGTATCCTCTACCCACAAAACTACTCATCCCAGCCCAACCTATATTGTCCAACGTTACTGCACAATGCTTGGGAGGGGGAAACATCTTCAGAATGTAGCCCAGTCCCAGCAAGGTTAGCAGACGTTAATTCCTGGATACCCCAACGTCTCCTCTGCTGCATGTACACCAATGGCCTCTTTCTTTAACCTGTTTGTTTCGGCAGCACAATTTAAAGGGGCAACATGTAGAATCACACCAACTGTTCATTAAGAAACTGTACCTTGCTGGATTGGTGAAAATTGGTCTGACCCCAAAGTGTTTTTGCTGCTATTCATCTAGCTTACAAAATACAGAACGAGTTCTGCATACTGATCATTTTACCAGTGTGTAATAAATGCCACAAAATCAGTATTGTGAACAAACAGTGTTGTCTGTTTTATACTTTCCAAGTTTCCAAATTTCCAAAATTGTGTTTTGGAACTACTCTTAATCTTAACATGAACTACTCTTGATGAGAATGAGGTTTGTTCATGGTCTTAGAGAATACAGACACAGGTTGTTCTGTCCTCAATTGTTTTCACTTATTCTGGCCCACAGAAATGCAAGTACATGTTATATGCACACAACATAGTTTGTTTGGATAAATGAATGACCTTCACCAAAAGTACAACACATCTTCCCATCAAATCTAACAGTTTATTTGACCTTGTCCATACCACATATCCTCATGTCTCTTTAAGAGCTCAAGGATTAGCTATACTTAGTGATCATATAGTTCCCCTCTGCGGTGTGTTAGATGTATAATAAATCTATTTGGAATCCAACAGGTAGATGATCTTCGAGTACCAGTAGAACTTATTATACTTTCTTTCCATCTGCTATTTGCATTTGTGTAAAGCTGCTGACTGCTTTTGGAGTTCTCTTGATCCACTGGATCAAGTGTTATGCAGCTAAAATGATAATTCACAATTTCTGACAGTATATATATATATATATATATATATATATATATATATATATATATATATATTTATATATATATATTTATATATATTTATATACTGTCAGAAGTCATTAGTGCTATATTTATATATTTATATAGCACTAATTACTTCTCCTTTTCCTCCTCCGACATGCAAGATATAAAAACAAAATCACTCCATGTCTCTAATGGATTTCCCATCAACATGCCTCTTTTACCGCCCTAGATACTTCAAACAGAAACTGGGAGATCTTTTTTAAAAGTCATGCTCAAAGCTTCTGTTATTTTTGCACTTTCTCTTGTCATTATCTTCCGAATGACCTTAGCAACTCGACCACCACACACCAGATTCAAGCAGCACTTCAGTTTCTGCTGTCTTCTCCACCCAAGTCCCACTTGCAAAACAATAATTAATCTAGATGACAAAAAACGAGGGACATCTGACTCTAGCCTATTTAAACAGAGTAGAGCATTTTGCTTGTGTTTGGTGGTGATTTGTCCGAGAATGGTTAAGGTCATTTTTTATTTTGAAGATGCGACCTGAAGTGCACCATTTAAAGATGCAAGTTATCTGAATGCAAGTGAAATGCAACTATCCATATATTGGAGCTCAGCTTGTTTGACCCCTTTTGATAAAAGACAACACTTCTCTTGAGCTAACAACAGCATTTCAGGTCAAAGAAAAATTATAATATTCAAAGACATAAACTCGATTTGTAGAGGATTGTTTAAATGATTTTAATGCAATTTTATGATTGTATACTGTGTGCTTCATGACTTATGTATTGCTTACATTTGTACATTACACAAGACTGAAAAGGACTGTGACTTTGTGAACTTTGTGAACTTTGATAGTAGAGTATAGACTGCATCCTGAACCTCTCTGAACCCATTTCTTATTTATGTTGTGGTTAATGTGTGAACTCAATGGAAAACTTGCCTATATGCTAAACTGCCTTGCTTTACAGATGTGGCAATTCTGAGAACAGCGGTGTATATCTGACTGACCAGTGGAAGTGAGCTTAAAGTGGTCTACACAGATCTTTTAGTTTTCGTTTATCCTTTGCATAACATTTCTGTACTGTAAAGACAGCTTCATTGTCAGTGCAATGGAGAGAGGGATAGGCTTAACCTTGAATCTATGGTTACACTGTCTGCTCTCTCCTCATAGCTATGTAGGAAACCTTTTTGATAGAACTCGTAACTCAGGACAGTCTTTTCCACATCCATAATGATAATATAATTGTCACTCATTAACCGTCAACACTTTATTTTTATCTGCAGAGAACCTGAATTGCCCACCCAGCTGCTGCATTCTGATAGAATATACCCAACAAATCTAGAGGGCCATGTTCACCCACTACAGTATGCAGAACCAGAGAGAAGTAGTCAGTGTATAGAGGCTGAAGAACCAGCGAGAAGTCAGTGGTTGGAGGCTGAAGTACCAGCGACAAGAAGTCAGTGGATGAAGGGTGAAGAACCAGAAAGAAGATCTCAGTGGATGAGGAATGGAGAACAACACTTGAGGCAATGTGACTACAGCATTGAGCGGAGTGGCTGTATCCTGGGTACAGCCAGAGAGTCCTACAGTGAACATGTAGCCAGAGAGCCCTACATTGAACGTATATCCAGAGAGCCCTACTGTGAACGAATATCCAGAGAGCCATACAGTGAACGTATAGCCAGAGAGCCCTACAGTGAGCATATATCCAGAGAGCCCTACAGGGAATTTATAGTCAGAGAGCCCTACAGTGAACGTATAGCCAGAGTGACAGACAATGAACATCTAACTGGAGAACCCTACAGTGAACCTATAGCCAGAGAGACAGACAGTGAACATTTTGCCAAGGAACCCTACAGTGAACGTATGGCCAGAGAGACAGACAGTGAATGTAAAGCCAGAGAACACTACAGTGAACCTTTAGCCAGAGAGGCACACGGTGGACATGTAACTAAAGAACCCTACAAGGAACATTTAGCCAGAGAGAAACACAACGAACGTATTACCAGAAAAACACACAGTGAACATGTAACTAAAGAACCTTACAGTGAACCTTTAGCTAGAGAAAAACACAGTGAATATATATCTAGAGAACCGTACATTGAACATTTTGCCAGAGAGCCACTCAGTGAACCTACAACCAGAAAGACACACAGTGAACATTTAGCTAGAGAGACACACAGTGAATTTATAACTAGAGAACCTAACAGTGAACATTCAGCCAGAGAGACACACAGTGAACCTATAACCAGAAAGATGCACAGTGAACATGTAACTAATGAACCCTACAGTGAACATTTAGCTAGAGAGACACACAGTGAATATATAACTAGAGAACCTCACAGTGAACATTTACCCCGAGAGACACACAGTAATTATATAACTAGAGAACCTTACAGTGAACATTTAGCCCGAGAGACACAGAGTAAATATATATCTAGAGAACCCTACAGTGAACATTTAGCTAGAGTGCCCTATGATAACCTAATAGCCAGAGACACATACGGGGAACATCTAGTTAGAGAGTCCTACAGTGAACAAATTGCCAGAGAGACATACAGTGAACAAATAACTACAGAATCTTACAGTGAACATTTAGCCAGAGAGACACACAGTGAACATATTGCCAGAGAGCCCTACTGTAAACAAATAGCCAGAGAGACACACAGTGAATATATAGCTAGAGAGCCTTACAGTGTACATGGATCTAGTGAGCAGCACAGGGAACATAAAGCTGGAGTGCCTCATGGTCAATACAACAACAAAGGGAGGAGTAGAGAGGATTGGGACAAACTAGTTGCTTCCTCTGCTAGGAGCTACAGAATGGACCCATTGTTCAGAGACTGGAGCAGAGGCACATTGAGGGAGAGTCACAAACCCCTCTCCCCAGACACGGATAACCATGTAGATGGAGATAATGTGGAGCCAAGTTTGGAAGACCTGGAGCTCCTTCGTAAGAAGATGGAACTGGAGATCATAGAGGAACAGATAGCCCGCAAGAAAGCAGCTCAGGAAAACATTGAGCATGAACAGCCGACCATACCAAAACACCAGTCAACACAAAAGGCTCTGGACATTTCAATTGAGAATAATGTTAAGATTAAGAAAGAGACACTTAAAGACAGGGTGAATTTAATCCTGCGAAAGCGGGCATGGACCAATGAATGTCGGTTGGAGGTATGTACTTGCCAGCTCAGAATTTGTATATAATTTTTTATTATTACAATTAGCTGTTATGTTGTTATGGGACTGAACAACATTGTTGTCACGATACCAGACTTTTGAACTTCTGTTCGATACCAGAGAAATGATACGATTCTCAATACTCTTTCTGACACTATGGCAAAAAAATCCAATACATCATAGTGCATTTCTTTTAAAGAAATACAATTAAAACAATACATTTTTGGGGAAAATGTTATAGAATCAACAAATACATGAAACTTCAGCCTTCAATAAAACAGTTTTTCTTAGTGCTTAAATCTCTGACCAAATATAATTCATAAGGAGATGAAAAATTGTGTACATTATCTAGTTGATATACACAGCTGTTCAAAGGTTTGGGGTCACTTAGAAATGTCCTTGTTTTTTGTGAAAACACAATGAGATAGGAAATTAATAGGAAATATAGCAAAATTCATGGGAAATATACACTCACCAGCCACTTTGTTATGTACATCTTTTCAACTGCTCATTAACACAAATATCTTATCAGCCAATCACGTGCCAGAAACTCAATGCATTTAGGCATGTAGACATGGTCAAGACAATTTGCTGATGTTCCAACCAAGCATCAGAATGGGGAAGAAAGGTGATTTAAGTTCTTATGAAGGTAACCACCATACGTATTAAAGGCTGTACTTCTACAGTTTCAAGCTGATACAAAGGCAACAGTAACTAAAATAACCACTTGTTACAACTAAGGTATGCTAAAGAGCATCTCTGAACCTTGAAACAGATGGGCTACAGCAGCAGAAGATCACACCAAGTGCCACTCCAGTCAACTAAGAAAAGGAAGCTGAGGCTACTATCCTGCCAATATTGGACGTGAAAAGATTGGGAAAATGTTGCCTGGTCTATTGAGTATCATTTCTGCTGTGAAATTCAGATGGTAGGGTTAGAATTTGGCGTAAACAACATGAAAGTATGGATCCATCCTGCCTTGTATTAATGGTTCAGGCTGGTAGGGGTGGTGTAATGGTATGGGGGATGTTGGAACACTTTGACCCCCTTAGTACCAATTGAGCATTGGTTAAACGCCACAACCTACTTGAGTATTGTTGCTGATTATGTCCATCCCTTTATGACCACAGTGTATCCAATGGCTACTTCCAGCAGAATAACACGCCAACTGGTTTCTTGAACTTGACAATGGATTCACTGTACTCAAATGGCCTACACAGTCACTGTATTTAAATCCAGTAGAGTACCTTTTGGGATGTGGTTGAACAGGAGATTGGCATCTTGAATGTGCTGCTAACAAATCTGCAGCAACTCTGTAAATACTATAATGTCAAAATGGACCCAAATCTCGAAGGAATAGGATGCAGATCATTTACTGAAACTTATTTGCTTCTTAATTTCAGTATGTTTAAATCTAGTTTAGAATGGTTTTGCACCAAAATATTACAATATTATTTGTCTTAACCTCATTTCTCAGAACAAAGATCGACTGATGAATAACAGCAGAAAGTTATTTGTTTCTGACCATTTTGAGCCTGTAATTGAACCCAAAATTGCTGATGCTCCAGATACTCAATTAGTCTAAAGAATGTTTTATTGCTTCTTTAATCAGTACAGCAATTTTCAGCTGTTCTAACATATTTGCAAACATTTATCTAATGATTAATTAGCCTTATAAAATGATAAACTTGGATTAGCAAACACAACGTGCCAATAAAACACAGGAGTGATGCTTGCTGATAATGGGCCACCAATGTAGATATTTCATAAAAAATCTTCCGTTCCCAGCTAGAATAGTCATTAACAACATTTACATTGTCTACACATTTTAACAACAGTGTACAAGTCACTCATGGAATCAGTCCCCACTTAACATTACATATTGGTACAACATCACAGTAAATAACTAGATATAACTCACAAGGATCAAAAAACAAGCTAACAAGGTAACCGGCACAACCCAGGCACTACTTTCAACACTATACACACAATCCATAAGAAGAAAGGGGTGTGGGCTGAGTTGTCCAGTGTGATGCCACATGCATCACACTGGACAACTCACCCCCCACCACTCATTCCAACTACTTCTATCAGGCCGCTGCTCTGGCCCCCAAAAATCATACAAATATACAGTATACTTGATTGCACTTTGTATTTATTATGCCTTCACTGTACAGTGTTTTTGTTACATGGTTGTATGTGGTCCAATGTGTTTTTATGTGTTTTATGTGAGGCTTAACCTAAGATGATTGTCTGTCATGTCATGTGGGGGACAGTAGGGGTTTTTCTTCTGCATTTCTGATCAATTTGATGTAATTTTAATGGACAAAAAAATGCTTTTTTTGTCCATTCCCCAACGGAAGTGTACAGTTGTGCTAAAAAGTTTGCATACCCTTGGAGAATTGGTAATATATGTACTATTTGTAAAGAAAACTTGAGTGAGTAGGCCAATTTTTTTTTATTTCTTATGGGATTAACATTCAACTGTAGGTCATAACAGAATTGCACAATCATAAAACAAAACATGGCAACAAAGAAAATAATGAACTGAGCCCTGTTCAAAAGTCTGCATACCCTTAGTTCTTAATGCTGTGCATTGCCCCCTTTAGCATAAATGACAGCGTGCAGTCTTTTGTAATAGTTGTCTATGAAACCCCGAATTCTTGCAGGTGGTATAGCTGCCCATTCGTCTTTGCAAAATGCCTCCAGGTCATGCAAAGTCTTTGGTCGTCTTGCATGAACTGCATGTTTGAGCACTTCCAATAGTGTCTCAATTACATTAAGGTCAGGAGACTGTGATAGCCATTCCAGAACCTTCACCTTGTGCTTAGGGTCATTGTCGTGCTGAAAGTCCAAGAGTTTCCCATGTGAAGCTTTGGTGCAGAGGAATGCAAATTGTCTGCCAGTATTTTCTGATAACATGCTGCATTCATCTTGCCATCAATTTTCACAAGATTGCCTGTGCCTTTAGAGCTCACACACTCCCAAAACATCAGTGAGCCACCAACATGCTTCACGGTGGGGATGGTATTCTTTTCACTATAGATCTGGCTGAACCCTTTCCAAAATAGCACTTATGTTTATGACCATAAAGCTCTATTTTGGTCTCTTCACTCCAAATGACGGTGTGCCAGAGGCTTTGAGGCGTGTCAAGGTGTTGTCAGGCAAATTTTAACTAGGCTTTTTTGTGGCATTGTCGCACTAAAGGCTTCTTTCTGGCAACTCGACCATGCAGCTTATTTTTGTCCAAGCATCGTTGTATTGTGCTCTTTGAAACAACCACACCGTCTATTTCCAGAGCAGCCTGTATTTCTGAGGTTACCTGTGGGTTTTTCTTTGTATCCCGAACAATTAATCTGTCAGTTTTGGCTTTTGTTCACCTGTACCAATCACATTTCTTTCTGCCCTCAGAACATGTTTGAGTAAGTAAATCTTTGAATATGCTTCACTTTAATTATCATTTTCACCTTATGAGTCTGTAACAAGGCCAAACATTCAAGGGAATGTAAACTTCTGATCAGGGCCATTTGTGTGATTTCTGTTAACATTATGATTTAAAAAGGAGCCAAACCACTATATGATAATAAATGGGGTCATATTAATAAGAGTTTTTTGCACATAAGTCTTATTTTCAATATCAATGCCAAAATGTCACAATTTCTGCCAGGGTATGAAAACTAAGGAGCACAACTGTATGTATATAAAATGGTTTAATATCTTTTTGTGAAATACACTGCTGTGAGCACCTTGCAAGTTAGGCTATGTTGAACTTTCAGACCAATGCCCACTACCGTACATGGCAAAAACCATGCACTTATTTATGCCTTTTTTTCTTTAAATCAACACATCATCAAAAATCTATATCTTAGGCTAGTTAGGCTATATATTTGTGGCATTTTAGTATAGTGAATGTGCTTAAGCAGTCAGAGGTTGTAGCATTGAGGTAACATACTGAACTAATTGTAGATTGAGATTTAGCTGCAACTTTATATTCATCTTCACACATTTTTTATGTTTTCAATATTTTACTTAAGGAGTCTTCAGACCAGCATGTCCCTTCCAAGCTTGAGTTGCACTCTCCGAAAGTGGTGAAAAGCTTTTTGGATAGAATGAACGAATCCATCCTGCATAAAGGGGGCGAAGACATAAATTACCTCACCCTGGATGTATCTGAAGAGGATCATCCCCTGAAACTGAAAGTTGAAACTTTTATGGAACATCGATGTAATTTGAAGGCGAATAAAAAGGTATGTTGCCTATATGGAATGAATTGTGTTTGATAGTGTAAATGGCAAGTCACCTCACTCCTTCTACACAAGAGTAAAAAACACAGACCGATATACCAATAAATGTATAAATCTGCTGTAGTGTACAGGAATTTGTTGTTACCCTCATGTCTCCTGTTTTCTCTCTTTTTTCCCCCCTGCATCCAGGACACAGAAGCCACAGGCTTCCAGCGCTTCCTAAATGTCCTCAACAAAGGGGTGGACATCGACAAGCTCTCAAGTATTGTTAACGATGTCAGTGATTTCCCCTCTGTGGGAAAAGACCTTCCACGCGGTTCACTGATAACATGTGATGGTCAGCCCGAGAGCTCCTCCAAGGTGGCCCCTTGCAAAAGGCGCTCCCGGTTTGATGAGCTTCCACCAGGTTTCCAATATGTTGTTGGTAGTCAAGCCACTCAGATCCAGGGTCCGATTAATGTACTCGCGAATCTGTTTGGGGGTTTGTTGAGTGAAGTGGTCCCAACAGGGGTCCCTGAGGACTGTGTGAGATCCAAGATCCAAGATGGAGCTCCACCAGAGGACCACAGTCTGTCACAATGTGGCGAAAAGATTAGGCAACCTAGACTGGATGAAGCCCAAGCTAAAACAAATGATGATAGACATAAAAGCAAAACATCTCAATCTTTAGCGAAGAAAGAAGATAGGCTTAAGTATCCTGTTGAGGAGAAGAGGAAAAGGAGGCATAGGTCACCTTCTGTTGAGGAGAAGAAAGACAGGTATAGGTTTTCTCAAGAAAAGAAGAAAGGGAGGTGTAGGTCTCCTTCTTTAGAGAAGAACAAGAAAGCGAGGCATAAGTCTCCTTCTTTAGAGAAGGGTAAAGATAGGTATAGGTCTTCTATAGAGAAGAGTAAAGGCAGGCATAAGTCTTCTATTGAGGAGAGGAGAGAGAGGCTTAAGGCACCTTCGGTAGAGGAGAAGAGGAGAGAGAGGTATAATTCACCTTCGATAGAGGAGAAGAGGAGAGAGAGGCTTAAGGCACCTTCGGTAGAGGAGAAGAGGAGAGAGAGGTATAAGTCACCTTCGATAGAGGAGAAGAGGAGAGAGAGGCACAAGTCACCTTTGGTAGAGAAGAGGAGAGAGAGGCATAAGTCACCTTTGGTAGAGGAGAAGAGGAGAGAGATGCACAAGTCACCTTTGGTAGAGAAGAGGAGAGAGAGGCATAAGTCACCTTTGGTAGAGGAGAAGAGGAGAGAGAGGCATACGTCCCCTTTGGTAGAGGAGAAGAGGAGAGAGATGCACAAGTCACCTTTGGTAGAGAAGAGGAGAGAGAGGCATATGTCACCTTCGATAGAGGAGAAGAGGAGAGAGAGGCATAAATCACCTTCGGCAGGGGAGAAGAGGAGAGAGAGGCATAAATCCCCTTCGGTAGAGGAGAAGAGGAGAGAGAGGCATAAATCCCCTTCGGTAGAGGAGAAGAGGAGAGAGAGGCATGAATCACCTTCGGTAGAGGAGAAGAGGAGAGAGAGGCGTAAATCAACATCTACATCTAATGAGGAGAATAAGGAAGCAAGGCTAGAGGATGAGCAGAAGTACAGCCTGGTACAGAGCCTTCTGCAGATGATCGGGTGGAATATGAGTGTGGAGGAGTTGAATCGACTGACCGACAGGACCCAGGAGAGGCTGTATGGTGTTAAGAGAGAGCAGGAGAGGAAGGATAAGGACATGGAGATAGCCCCCTCACTTAAGGCAGAACTGAATAGGGAGGAGGAAGAAGTGATCAGGATGCAGACGGTGAAAGAAGAGGGCAAGATGAAGATGGGAAAGGGGGATTGCAAGATGATAACGATGAAAATGAAGAGCATAAGGAACAACGTGATGCAGAAAGATGAGAGCACAAAAAGGGATGAGTTGAATGAGAAGGAGAAAGCACACTTTCTCAAACGACCAAGGAGTTCCTCATCAGATAGCTCTAACTCTAAACTCACTACTTACAGAGGCCGATCCTCTAGTAATAGCATCATGGACAGAGAGAGAGACAGGACCAGCTCTGAGAGAATCACAGACAGAAACAAACACTTTCTCATCCGAGGCAGAGACAGGCAACTTGGAACCAGGTACCAACACGAGAGGGTCCAGACCAGAGGCAGTTATGAGAGGGACCAAAATAGAGAGATAGGGGGAAAGCTACTGGACACCTGGTTTGGGTCCCAACATAGCTTAATTTACCCATTCTCTAATGACCCTACATGCCCTCAAGCATCTGTGATGACAACCTACTCAGCACAGTACTCTCAGCACATGGGACCACAATGCAACCAACTGACCAGTGATTTGCCTCCAGGGCGTGGTTATCCTCCGGGTATTATGCCCCCTGTTATCATGCCCCCTGTTATCATGTCCCCTGGTTACATTCCCTCGGGTATGATGCTGCATGGTATGATGCCCCCTGGTCACATGCCCCCTGGTATAATGCCCCCTGGTATAATGTCCCCTGGTAACAAGCCCCCTGGTACCATCGGGCACGGTGCCACATGGTATAATACCACGTGGTAATGT
>JACXGJ010017583.1:0-7500 GCA_016801105.1 Esox niger
CACACAAAGACAAAGGGAGCAGAGGGAACATATATACTGAGGGGAATGACTAAATGATGATCAGGTGCGCTAAACGAGACAACAGGTGCAATGAGTTGATGAGATGGGGCGATGGTGTCAGAAGGTCGGTGACGTCGAACGCCGAAGCCCGCCTCCTGCAGGGGGAGGATGGGCAGTAGATGGCGTGGTCGTCACATTTAGACACTTTATTTTGACACAGACACTTTAATCCCGAGCGATTTATACATTATAAAAGAGCTACTAAGGTCACCCCAAGGTTATTTGCACTCTTTGCAGAGGACACTGTTGTCAACCATGATGTGTATTTCCTAGAGGCCACAGCCTTTCTGTCTGGAAATGTCAACAAAAAACACGTCTTGTCACCTATATGTCGGAAGGAGGGTAGGTAGAAAAACCTGGAAAAGTCCAAGGAGGGGGAAATTCTTGAGAGACACAGAATTCATGCAGAATTCATAGTTCCTTCACTGATGACAAGTCCATGTCCTAATGCAGCAAAGCATCCCCAAACCATAATAACGCCACCACCATACCTGACCGTTGGAAGGAGGTTCTTAAAATGAATCATAATGTTTGATTTTACTTCTTCATTTCCCCTCATTTTGTTATGTTATAGCCTCAATTTATAATTATTATTTTGTAATTAATCTACTCACAATGATCCATAATGACAAAGTGAATCTACATGATCAGAAAATTTTGGTAATTTATTTTAAAAAAATGTAATATCTTAATTACAAAGGTATTCAGACTTTTTCATGACACATTGAGCTCAGATGTATCCTTGACGTTTGATCATGCTTGAGGGGTATTTAGAACTTCACTGGAGTCCACCTGTGGCAAATCAAATTGATTATATTGATCATAAGCACAAACCCATATTTGTCCCACATTTCATAGTGCATGTTAAAGGAATAATGAAGCCATTATGTTCAAAGTAGTCTCCATTAGTCTCTGATATACATTTCGTGTCAAGGCATAGATTTGGGGAATATTATAAATAAATTGCTAAAACATAGAAAGCTCCCAGAATTACAGAGTGCTCCATAACTGGGGAACGGAATAAGATAGAAATCACCATGAATCTTCCTAGACCTGGCCTTTCGGAAAAACATAAATAAGACATGCAGAGCACAAAATTTTCCTCCTCATTTCAATTCATTTTAATTAATTGTAATAGTTCAACATGTAAGTACAAACAGACATATGACAAATTACAGGAAAATTCTGCATAGATGAGCGGAGGAACAGATGCTTCCCTTTAGATGCTTCCATGAAGGTCTACTGCATGACACAAATATGCAAATAACATCCTTCCATCATGCTTGATTGCATGTATAGAAGTTCTTAGCAGTTCTTAGTATAGAAGATCATTTTGGATCAAGAATGTCAGGAGGATATAAGTTTAAGTCCTAAGTTTAAGTCACCATCGTCAAAACAGTGTTTCATTCCTCCAGGAGAGTCCAGAGAATCTATGTCAAGGTGCATTGAAGCTGTTCTGGTGGCTTGTGGTGACTCAACATCTGACTTAATTTTTTGGTGGCTCTTGGCAACCCTCCATCTGATTTAATGTTTTGGTAGCGACCCAACATCTTACTTTATGTTCTGGTGGCTCGTGGTGATCCAACATCTTACTTTAGGATTTCGTGGCTCGTGGCAACCCAAAATCTTTAAGCTTTGGTGGCCTGTGGCGACCCGATATCTTTCTTTCTGTTCTGGAGGCTCATTGCGGCCTGATATCTTACTTTATAAGACTTCATGTTGTTTTTCTTATAATTTGTTACTCATGTGTATCATATGTACATTGGGGCAAAAAGTATTTAGTCAGCCACCAATTGTGCAAGTTCTCCCACTTAAAAAGATGAGAGAGGCCTGTAATTTTCATCATAGGTACTGTTAGAAATCAGCCATGTCGTATAGTGGTGGTAATGATAACTTGCGTACTCAGTTGTCAAGGGAGAGAGTATTCAATGTTTATTGCAGCATATTGGTAGTCTATTATCACATGATGTTACAGGCTCAAACTCTTCCCTACTCTCCTCCGTCTCTCTCTACTCTCTCAACTGTAATGTGGGGTACAAGCTGTTAAATACCTTGAGGGGCATGTTTACCTAGCAAAGCCAAGACACTAACCCCCACACCAAATGGTCTATGTAAACATTCCTGTGATTACCAGAGCGCATCCTACAAGGAGAATCTTAAGAGAGACATTTCGGTCATCTCATTATCTAGGCACATTCACTTCTAATGAAATGTACATCCATATTGTAGTTGTTAATGCTCAGATCCTACATTACACTTCAACTATGAGATACAAAATGAGAAAAAGAATCCAGAGAATCACATTGTGGGATTTTTTATGAATTTATTGGTAAATTCCTCTGTAAAATAAGTATTTGGTCACCTACAAACAAGCAAGATTTCTGGCTCTCACAGACTTGTAACTTCTTCTTTAAGAGGCTCCTCTGTCCTCCACTCATTACCTGTATTAATGGCACCTTTTTGCACATGTTATCAGTATAAAAGACACCTGTCCACAACCTCAGTCACACTCCAAACTCCACTATGGCCAAGACCAAGAGCTGTCAAAGGACACCAGAAACAAAATTGTAGACCTGCACCAGGCTGGGAAGACTGAATTTGCAATAGGTAAGCAGCTTGGTGTGAAGAAATCAACTGTGGGAGCAATTATAAGAAAATGGAAGACATACAAGACCACTGATAATCTCCCTCGATCCGGGGCTCCGCGCAAGATCTCACCCCGTGGGGTCAAAATGATCACAAGAACGATGAGCAAAAATCCCAGAACCACACGGGGGGACCTAGTGAATGACCTGCAGCTGGGACCAAAGTAACAAAGGCTACACACTACGCCGCCAGGGACTCAAATCCTGCAGTGGCAGACGTGTCCCCCTGCTTATGCCAGTACATGTCCAGGCCTGTCTGAGGTTTGCTAGAGAGCATTTGAATGATCCAGAAGAGGACTGGGAGAATGTCATATGGTCAGATGAAACCAAAATAGAACTTTTTGGTAAAAACTTAACTCGTCGTGTTTGGAGAAGAAAGAATGCTGAGTTGCATCCAAAGAACACCATACCTACTGTGAAGCATGGGGGTGGAAACATCATGCTTTGGGGCTGTTTTTCTGCAATGGGACCAGGACGACTGATCTGTGTAAAGGAAAGAATGAATGGGGCCATGTATCGTGAGATTTTGAGTGAAAACGTCCTTCCATCAGCAAGGGCATTGAAGATGAAACGTGGCTGGGTCTTTCAGCATGACAATGATCCCAAACACACTGCCCGGGCAACGAAGGAGTCGCTTCGTAATAAGCATTTCAAGGTCCTGGAGTGACCTAGCCAGTCACCAGATCTCAACCCCATAGAAAATCTTTGGAAGGAGTTGAAAGTCTGTGTTGCCCAGCGACAGCCCCAAAACATCACTGCTCTAGAGGAGATTGCACGGAAGGAATGGGCCAAAATACCAGCAACAGAGTGTGAAAACCTTGTGAAGACTTACAGAAAATGTTTGACGCCTGTCAATGCCAACAAATGGTATATAACAAAGTACTGAGATGAACTTTTGTTATTGACCAAATACTTCTTTTCCACCATCATTTACCATTAAATTCATTAAAAATCCAACAATGTGATTTTCTGGATTTATTTTCTCATTTTGTCTCTCATAGTTAAAGTGTGCCTATGATGAAAACAACAGGCCTCTCTCATCTTTTTAAGTGGGAGAACTTGCATAATTGGTGGCTGACTAAATACTTTTTGCCCCACTGTATGATGTGCACAGATGTACAGCTGTGCCTGGTTTAGGTTTTCCCGGTGCCAAAGGTGGGATCTTACCTCTTTTTGGCTAACCATCCCTTTCCAAATGATGGGCCCTGTATGAGGATGGATAGGAGGCGGTACCGTCTGTCTAATTAACAGTAAATACCATGTTTCACACTAAGAGATTAAATAATTGATCGACTTGTCGGTTTTATTAATTTCATATTGAAGTAAATTAGCTAAGTAATAAAATCTTTTGAAATGTTGTTCTTCATAGTCCTATCTCTCACAACTGAAAGAGGGACACATTTCAAACTAATAATGTCATTATATTACTGTGCCAGACAAAACAACAACTGTTTCTTCTCCATGTAAATTTTTCGGTAACCGAGATACAATCATAATGGCATTATAGCGATGCTGTTAATTTTAGGACTACATCATCCAGGTTTTGCAAGGACAGATGTACTATAGGTCCTCCTAAGACTTGACCAGAAGTTTGACAATGCCATGCATTGACTATGCACTCTATTTTCCTTCCTGTGACTTAACAGGTTTTGTAAGGACTCATTTGATAAGAACTATAAGGCCACCATTGGATTGGATTTTGAGATGGAGCGGTTTGAGGTACTAGGGGTGCCCTTCAGTTTACAGCTGTGAGTATACTGTACTTCACACACACTCACACACACACACACACACACACACACACACACACACACACACACATGCACACACACTTAACAATCGTCACCCTTAGTTCACCTACTGTATATGGTCTGTTGCCCCTTGGGGGCCACTCTCTCTCCTTTTCGCTCCATCTCTCTTTCACCCAGGTGGGATACAGCAGGACAAGAAAGATTCAAGTGCATTGCCTCTACATATTACAGAGGAGCACAAGGCATGTCAACTGATTAAACATGTTTACAAACATGCTACATCTGTGAATGTTGTGATGTTTCTGATAGCTGTCAATAATGTGGACTGTGTTTTTCTCCTGGTTCCTCTCCAGCTATCATATTGGTGTTCGACCTGAGCAGTGTGGGCTCCCTTGATAATGCTAGGTGAGTGACACCAGTGCATGAATAATTACATGAATTATTACAGTGTTATGGTCCAGATTGAAGGCTACTTTCTGCCACAGTAACGGCTCGTCATATCATCTCAGAAGTTGTAAGTATGTCTCTATATGCGATTATTCATGGTGCAATATTGAAATGTGTGTGTTTGGGTTACCCTGCAGGCAGTGGCTGGAGGATGCTATGAAGGAGAACGACCCTTCCAGTGTGTTGCTGTTTCTGGTTGGAACCAAAAAAGACCTGAGCGTTAGTGCATAACCTAAAAAATTATTTTACAGATTAATTATTTCATACTATATCCCCAAATCTACCTTTCTCTGTCTCTCAGTCTCCTGATCATCTGGCAAATATGGAACAGGAGGCCATCAGACTTTCAGAAGAAATCAGAGCAGAGTACTGGGCCGTGTCTGCTAAATCAGGTAGGGCTGTGACCAGAGGTGTAGAAGCACAAAATAAAAGTACTGGGCTGTGTTCACCATATGAGGGAAGTTCCTAATTAAGTTAAATTACCAGGTACAGGAAATGTACATATGTCTTAATTAGGAACTTCCCTCACCTTGTGAACACAGCCAAGTATTGGTGAACCCTGGAATATAATGTTTACTTACTCTACTTTTTACACTTCTGTCTGTGACCAAATACACATATGCACACAACTACACATTTCACTTTCATTCTCTTCTTCCTCCCCCACCTGTCTATCTTTTCCATCTCTCTTTCGCTCAGGGGAGAGCATCAGGGACCTTTTCTTTCGGGTAGCATCTCTAACCTTTGAGGCCAATGTGCTATCAGAACTTGAAAAGAGCGGATGTAGGCGAGTTGGTGACATCATCAGTAAGTATTTTTGTGTTTTGTTTTTCTATGAAGGTAAAAAGGAACACAAAAAACAACAAATCATTAAAAAACAATGTCCTGCGTTTAAACCCTTTTGTTGTAGTCTTCTAGGTCTTACTACTAATCTTGGAAAAACTATTTTGTAACAGCTTGTTTTATTACATTCAAGGGGACCAAAATAATGTGTGTTTGTTTACATCATTAGTGCATGTAAAACAGAGGTGTGAATATCTTGATTCTAGACTTTGTGTTTGCATTTGGAGTATTGGTGTCTGATTACATGAGGATCAAAGAAATGTCAATGCAAGTCAAGATGGCCCAGCTGATGCGCCTAGATCAATTGTTTGGTACATTAAAAAGAATGAAAGCACTGTTCAGCTTACCATTCTACTGAATGCTCACCATAATCGAGAAAAAACAACAAAGAACTGTTTGACAAATCAGGAACACTCCAGAAGGTAGAAGTGGATGTGTCGGCCACTACCATTTGCAGAACACTTAACCGGCCGAAGTACAGAGATTGGACTGCAAAGTGCGAAAACACTGGTTACCTCAAAAAACTGCCTATAAAAAGTTCTGGAAAAAATATATTATGGACAGATGAGACAAATACTAACATGAACCAGAGTGAATGCATGAGGAATGTGTGGAGAGAAAAGAACTGGTATACCAATTATCTGTGAAATAAGGTGGAGGATGTTTTCTGTTTCTGGCATTTATAGCTCTCACTGGTTCACATGTCTTCATTGATGATGTCACTGCTGATGGCTGCATAAGACTAAATTCTGAAGATTGCAGAAACATCTTGTCTCCTCACATACAACTAAACGCCTCAATTCGCTTCACCTTGCAGCAGGACAATGATCCTAAACAAACTACTAAACCAACCGAATCGTTTTTCAGGGATAAGAACTGAAATGTTATTGACTGGCCAAGTCAATCACCTGACAGAAGTCCAACTGAGTATTCATTTTACTTGCTGAAGAAGGCAAAAATGTAACAAACAAACATTAACTAAATATTGCTGCAGTATCGTGATTCAAGGCTCATTGTTGCATGAGGGCAACGAAGGCTATCCCATTGGATTTGAACTGACAGCAGGTCTACTGTGGCACATCATAGTGAGGTTTTATTATGTTTACAGAAGAAATGTGTCCCAACGCGCAGTTCATAACACCCTACTGTGTAAGGGGCTGCATAGCTGCAGACTGGTCAGAATGCCCATGCACCGAAAGCATCTAAAAGGGGCATGCAACTGTGGGAACCTGACCTTGGAGCAGTGGAAGAAAGTCAGATGATTTCCCTTTTTCTTTTACATCATGTGGATGATCATAGACGTGTTTGTCGTTTACCTGGGGAAGTGATGGTACCAGGAAGCACTGTGGGAAGATGAAATGCAGGTGGAAGGAGTGTAATGCTCTGTGCAATATTCTTCTGGAAAACCCAGGTACCAGGTTTTCATGTGGAAATTAATTTGTTACGTGTCACCTGGAACATTGTTCCAGGTACAACCCTTTATGGCAATGATATTCACTGATGGCAGTGGGCTCTTTCAGCAGGATAATAGGCCCTGACGTACACACATTTTTCAGGAATGATTCTAGGAACGAGGAAGAGTTCAAAGTGTTGCGCTGGCCCACAAATTCCCCCAGATCTCATGCTTTGTTTCATTAGTGCATAAAGGTCTCTACTTACCATCCAAGGGTTTGCATTTTTTATTTACTATTTGCAAAGTTGTTAAAAATCTTTTTTCCAAGTTGAGCCACAAACAAAGTAGAGCAGTTCATCAG
>JACXGJ010017584.1:0-10936 GCA_016801105.1 Esox niger
TGTGTCTCTACACTAGACCTGACGACACAGAGAAAGGCCCCTGTGTGTCTCTACACTAGACCTGACGACACAGAGAAAGGCCCCTGTGTGTCTCTACACTAGACCTGACGACACAGAGAAAGGCCCCTGTGTGTCTCTACACTTGACCTCACGACACAGAGAAAGGCCCCTGTGTGTCTCCACACTAGACCTGACGACACAGAAAGGCCCCTGTGTGTCTCTACACTAGACCTCACGACACAGAGAAAGGCCCCTGTGTGTCTCCACACTAGACCTGACGACACAGAGAAAGGCCCCTGTGTGTCTCCACACTAGACCTGACGACACAGAAAGTCTCCCCTCTGGGAGCCGGGGGTGCAGGACAGGATGAGACAGACACTGGAAATCAATGTCAATTGTCAATTCCCTTCCAAGGTCACCCGACAAACGACAGGGTAAAGATTTCTGAGGGCTGCCGCTCAGTCTCCACGATGAGTACTTTCAGACGGGGTGAAGAGGAGGGAGGGATGGGTTACTAATGTGCCATACATTGATCACGCTGTCGTCTGCCTTTAAACGGGTGTCTGATTTCTGAGAACAGACCGCCTGGCCTTTTCTGAAAAACAAATAAGTAACTCTTCTAGTCAGGGTGAAACGTCAGCTGTGGTCTTATGTCAGGAGAAACTTTTTAAAGTAGGTGGTGTTGCTGGGATTATTTCTTCAACAGACGTGATGCTTTGAGAGACCAGTGCTGTATTTAGCAGCCCTTTTGTAACCCGCTAGTTTGTTTGTTTGTTAGTTTATCTCTGTATGGAACAGATGTGTTCTTGCTCAGGTGGAACAAAGACTCAGTGCTTCTCAATTCCATATAATGAACCAGTACCATTCCACAGCAACTCCCTGTCTTAAGATCTTAATGTGAAAGGCTTTGGCTGATCCCGCGTTCACCGCCCTGAATAAAGACAGAGGCACCCCTCCTTTCTCCTTCAGGAACAACAGAACGTCTTTTCTTTTTTACATGACAGCACGTACGAGGTGGAGGAAGATGGTGAAGGGGGGGAAGGAGACAGGTCTAGAGAGTGAAAGAGAGGGTTTAAATTTCATCACTGATTCCTACTAACCTCCGTGTTCCCAATGTAATTCTCCTGCCGGCAGAGGTCAGAAAGGTCAACACAGGTCAGTCCTGACCAAAGCATCCTGCCACCTGGACACTTTCCCCCTGCGGTGGCCTATGGTTACTGACTATCTGTCTCAAACAGAGACTCTGATTAACTGTCTGCTCAAGAAGTATCGGCACCCTTCATGAGGTGGAGCAGATGTGAATGGAAAAAATAAACCACAAAATAATTATTAAAATGTCCATCCGCGGCCACTGTAAAATGTCCACCCGCGGCCACTGTAAAATGTCCATCCGCGGCCACTGTAAAATGTCCACCCGCGGCCACTGTAAAATGTCCACCCGCGGCCACTGTAAAATGTCCACCCGCGGCCACTGTAAAATGTCCACCCGCGGCCACTGTAAAATCTCCATCCGCGGCCACTGTAAAATCTCCATCCGCGGCCACTGTAAAATCTCCATCCGCGGCCACTGTAAAATCTCCATCCGCGGCCACTGTAAAATCTCCACCCGCGGCCACTGTAAAATGTCCACCCGCAGCCACTGTAAAATGTCCAGCCACGGCCAAGTCTCAGTCTCTTTGCAGAAGCAACCAGATTTTGGGCTAAAATATCCTGGTACTCAGTGGAGTATTTTACAGTTGGTATCTGGTGCTTTCCTCTGTATACAGTCCCTCTTTGTCAGCAGACCTGACAATGGTGTGCATTACCAGTTACCACTGTGTTTCTCATCCGACCACAACACACATTTTCAAAAGTAGTTTCACTAACACTTGGCACAGTTGAGGTGTTGCATTTTGGTGGTTTGGATCAGTAATGGCATCTTTCAATCAACCCTCCCAATGAGCTTGTTAGCACGGAGGTGGCGTCTCATAGTGGATTTTGAGACTTGATAATCCCAAGATTCCACTAGATTGTATTTCTGAAACTGTGGTCCTTGGATTCTTCTTTGCCTCCCAAAGCATCTTCTTCAGTGTGTCTGGAGATAATGTGCAGATACATCCTCTTATTGGCAAACTGTTTAAAGACTTCAGAAACATTTTGATTATTGCACTGATTGTGCTTTGTGGTATTTTTAAGTGTTTGTTTACTTATTTATATTCTTTACCTGGTTTGTGAATGTCATCTGTCTCCTTTCAGCTGAATGCTCTTTGAGTTGACTTAATGTGAGTGGATTTGACATAACTGCAACCTCCTTTATACCTCAGGTAAACGAAACATGTGAAAGGTATCAGTATAATTCCTGGAGCCTGATACCAACTAAAAAACAGATGTCACTTTGGTTTATTATGAAGTATTATTTAGGGGCGCTAATAAATTTGAAACCTCTGCTTTGCAATGAACCTCATACTACTCCATGAAATGTTTTGGGTTTGAGAAATGATTGTGTTGTAATGAACGTATACCCTGTCCAAACACACACACCCCTTCAGTACCCACAATCCCACCTCTGTCACTCCCCTCAAGCACAGATATACACACACATATACACAAACACACACACACACACACATAAACACACACACACACATATACACGTATACACAAACACATTCCCCTTCAACACACACATGCCCAGAAACACCCCCAACCCCAAAATGTGTGGGCTGACAGCTGGATTCTTCTGGTCATTACTCTTATATTACCTGGAAGAGTGTCTTTCTCCTCACATCAGTTATCCAATCAGAGCCCTGCGTCCTCAGTTTCAGCCTAACTACCTGGAGAGAACGTCGTTCTCGGCCGTTCGGGGGCTAAGAGGTGTGATATGAAAAGGCTTCAGGTGACCTCCCATGAGACCTACAGAACAGTCGGAGCTGCACACACCTGCAGTCTTGGTTCTGTGTCATTAAGAATCTTCTGAGGAGTGCCGTGTAGTCCAGTCAAAGGACCTGGGCAGCACTGCCAGGCTGTTTCGGAGGTTGTGGAGGTGTGCCAGCAGACACTGGGTCAGTGGACCCACTCCTAAAGCAGGTTGCTGTGCCTAGAACTAAATGATGTAGATGTACATCTGCTGTGTCGTGTTGAACGCGTCTGACCTATAAGTTGTCTTTTCTTCCGGGCACGTCTGTTTCGTTCTGGGCCTGTTAGTCATTTACAGTGACAAGATGGGTCTTCGTTTAAAGCCAGTTGACCAAGTCAAGGAGTGTGCTGATGAAAACCTAATTATCTTCCCTGAACCCACCCACACACACACACACACACACACACACACACACACACACACACAGTGTGTAATGTTAATCCCACTGACAGGACCCAGTCCCATCTACTTCCATTCACATGCTGTTTCCTCTCTCTCACTGTGTATATATTTAGAGGTGTGTATGAGTAATATTGACCTTGTTTGTCTGCGCTTCCTTTTCTTCTCTAAGGTACAAGCATTTCCTGCGGGACCTGACAGAGAACATGGGTCCACACAGCCCAGACTTCCAACAGCTTTCAAGTAGGTGTCTTGTTTCTGCTGCAGCATCGCTCAGCCTGCGCAATAATCACTGTCCGCGTCCCAAACTGCACCCTAATCCCTGTTTGGCGCACTCCTTCCTGCAGGGCACCCTTTAAAGGCCACGTGCACTGACTAGGGGTCTAGGCTGGTGATTGGGACGGAGGCTCTGTTATGTTTCAATGAACGTATCGATGGATTAACCTAGTGTAGCGCCGTTTCCAGAACCTTCCATTGTCGAGACATCTGTCTCTGACAGCAGGCTCCCGAATGGGGCCCTTGTTCCCTATTTAGTGCACTCCCGGGGCCCACGGGCCCTTGAGTGGCGCACTCCGCTCGGGGAGGGAGGCGTTTGGGCCGGCCTCGTTGTGGTGCGAAGAGGCGGAGGTTGATGTGGCTGTCACCGGGAGTTTGATGTGCTCCTCTCTTCACATTGTTAGTTTGTCAGGATGGTTTCCCAGTTTGTCAGTCCTGTAATACCTAACAACAAGTGATGTGTCTGTGTTGTCACATCACTGCGTGCGTGCGTGCGTGCGTGCGTGCGTGCGTGCGCACTGGGTGGCAGCCAGACTTCCGTGAAACAGAGGGGACGTGAGTGATAAAGACCTTTCTTTGTCGAGACGAGGGTGCATCCATTTCCGGAACGGCCCTGCTACTCAAATAAGCCCGACATCACATGCTTTCAAAATGTCCCTTCAGGGCCCCGTTCAGAAGTGGCTCACGGCTGTAATACGCTGAAGTGGGTGCCGTTTCCGACATCGGCATGGAGAACAGAACTCATTATGATCAGGAACATGGATTGCTGCTCCTCTGCTGTCTGCATTTACTGCCGGTGACAGAACACAACTCTCTCTCTCCTTCTGTCTCTCTTTGTCTTTGTCTGTTGTTCTCTCGCTCTGTCTTTCCTCTGTCTCTCGTCTCTCTCCCTCCATGTCTTTCTCATTACTAGTTGTTGTCACAGCAGAACAGAACTGCATCAGTGGGCTCGTCGCGGGCTGAGCTCGGTATGGATGGGATGAAAGAACTGTAGCAAATCTCCATGTGATTCTCATGCTGCGTCCTAAATGGGCAGCCTATTCCCCATAGGGATCCGGTCGAAATAGGGTAGTATGTAGAGAATAGGGGGCCATTTGTTATCTATTCTAACGTGAGTACATTTTCGATGTGGATTTTGACATAATTAGTTGGGACCAGATCTGAGGATATTAAGCAGAGAGATATATTAATAAATAAAATGTAATCTTCAACATCAACAGAAAGCACACACCCCGATAATGACTAATTCCAATCGGCAAATAAACAGCGAATCCGACTTAAGCACAAATGTACACAAGGAATTATTTATGGGTATCAATTAAAATCTTCATTGGCTGCGTGCTGCTTTTGCTTACAAATTAAACCCAGCCTCTGACTGCAAAGATGAAGGAACAGATCTCTCTTTTCTCTCCCTCTCTTCCTCCGCTCTTCCTCCTCCTTCCCATCTACCTCCCCTCTCCTCTTCCTCCCCTCTTCCTCTCCTCTCATTAACGCTGCTTTTTTTAAAACTCTGCAGCTTTTTATTAGAAAATGAAAAAAAATTGTAAAGAAGTTAGTGAGTGTGGTGCTATTGTAAAGGGAATTATTTAGACAGCGCCCTGGATGGATCACATTGTATCTGATTAACCAAACTGGCTTTGTTGTTGTTTTTCAGTCGACTTGTTGTTGTTTCAGTTTTGTTTTTCTTTCTCCCTGTGATTCCTGTGGAACCAACAATGGTCGTTTTAATTGTTGTAATTGTGGTACTTCTGGAGTTCTAATCAGCCCTCCGTGCACGCGCTCTCTGCTTCTCTGCTCGCGTGCGCATGTGCGCGTGCGCATGTATGCGTGTTAATGGGACCTTACTGCACTCTCACTCTCACTTGGATCCACTCCACGTAACTAACCACCTAAAAACACTCCCAACCCTGTCAAAAGATTAATTAGAAAAAGTTAACATGTTGAAGCCCCCTTTAACTGAGTGCTGTTTTAACATACTTGATGGCTGGAATAAGGACTTGTCAAAAGGCTCTGGAAGAGATGCCTTCAGCGTGAATTATGGGCTTCAGTTGGGTTGTTACTGGGATATTCTCTGCATGGAGTTCTGGCTAAATTAGTGTACTTCATAGGGAATAGGGTGTCATCTCTCCATAGGGCTCTGGTCTAAAGTAGTGTACTATATAGGGAATAGGGTGTGATCTCTCTATAGGGCTCTGGTCTAAACTAGTGTACTATATAACGAATAGGGTGTCATCTCTCCATAGGGCTCTGGTCTAAAGTAGTGTACTATATAGGGAATAGGGTGTCATATCTCTATAGGGCTCTGGTCTAAACTAGTGTACTATATAAAAAATAAGGTTGTCGTTTGGGAGGCGGAGACACAGCTGCACGTATTTTGAGCAATAACACTAATTACCAAGCAGTTGTTTTGACTTAAAGAGGGAATAATAAAACAATACGAAGAGCATTCAGAAACCACGGTAACAAGCGGCAATCTCCAACGCGCTGCTCTGTTTGGTTTGTTACATTGTAATTGTTGTGAAGATAAATGGCCAATTAGGAGGTGGTTATTGTATCTATCATAGGAGGAAAGCGCCCAGAGCTAGAATCATTTTCACACAATAAGGCTGCAACCCGAACTGCACTCTGTTCCCTCTGTAGTGCCCTTGTCTGGTCAAAAGTACTGCATTCTCTATGGAATAGGGTGCCATTTTGAAGACCCCCTGACTGTTTCTGCAGCACTGTAGAATGAGCATTTGAAATGAGAATATGAGTGTTGGTTTATTGGAGGTTATTTTGGCGGTGTTAATGAAGTAGATGTCTGCTGCAGTTCATTTTAACTGGCTGGGTCAGTCTAGCAGACAGCGGCTCTTTCTAAACCAGATTTTAGCTGTACTGAGGCACGCAGCTCAATTCAGATGGGTTTTTCTCCTTCATTAATTGGTATTTGAGCAATCCGGTTAGATCTTTTCAAATCAATTTTATGTCATTGCTAATGTGATTCGTCAAATGACCAATTAGTAGGGAAAAATATGAAATGTTTTTGAAGGAAGTGGTGACCTTTTTGTAAACAAGGGGAGTGTTTTGTTTGACCAAAAGAGTGCCTCTCATCATAGAAGCGTTCAGTGTGTTTGAACTAAATTAGACTGAGTGCTAAAGGTCTGACTTGCCTGTGTGTGTATTTGCGACCTTAATTATGTGACTGTCTACAAGGCCTCACACACACGCCGATCTGAACCAATCAGAAGTGTTTTGATGTTTTAATTTACACCATGTCAGCTGTCAACACGGTGATGCAATCTAACAGAACTGTGTGTGCGTCCGTGCGCTTGTGGATGTGTTTGTGTGTGTGTGCGTGTGCGTGTGTGTGCGTGTGCGTGTGTGTGCGTGTGCGTGCGTGTGCGTGTGCGTTTTATGGCTTCTGGAGAAGGGCTTAATTATGAAGAGAAGATGTAAAGCAAGCAATGCAGATTGAAGTGTGTTGAGATGTATTTGTGGGTTATATAACATGGGGGGCCTTGATCGAGGACTGTAGACAGAGTTGGGATTCTATCTAACAACCAGTCAGATGGTATAAACCACAGGATACCCTGCCATCTACCATCCTGAACCCTCTGGAAAGCCAACTTTACATGGAATGTACAGTTGGTATGTAGCTACATACTGGGCCGTACAAGGGTGTAAATAGCTAGGCAGGGAGGAGGTTCAGTGTTCGTGTACATTCACAGGAGGGACGTTCAGGGTGTAAGTAGCTACATAAGCAGAGGTTCAGTGGGTATGTAGCTTCATGGGGGAGGTTTGGGGTCTTAGCTGTCTATGTAGGGGGAGGGATAGGATGTATGTAGCTTCATAGGGGGTTGGTTCAGGGTGTACGTAGCTACATCGGGAGAAGTTTAGGATGCATGTAGCGACATACACCCTGAACCACCACCCTATGAAGCTACATAGACCCTAGGGGACGGTTCAGGGTCTATGTAGCTTCATAGGAGTGTGGTTCAGAGTGTATGTTACTACATGGGTGAGGTTCAAGGTGCTAACCCTAACATACACCTGTCAACCCACGATCCTTTAGGATCAATGGAAGCGGTATCCAAGGTGGCCCAACGTATTCAGGACAACGCTCGCAGCCATGACAACCAACTCCAGCTGCGACGGGTGCAGAAAATGCTGAAGGGGACGAAGGCCAAGGTCATAGTTCCAGGTTGGTTCCCCTCCTGAATTCCATCACTTCTTTCTGTCTTGCTCTCGCTTTCGCTTAAAGGGCTTTATTGGCAAGGGGAAACATTTGTGTACATTGCCAAAGCAACAGGGAAATAAGAAAGATAAAGACTGGGGATGCACCAATAAAACAGTTGTTGGCCATCACCAATTGTCAATATTTGTTTACCACAATCAGCGGGTACTCTGGCATAAAATAAATACCAATGTGTTGCTGGTGAGGATACTTCTTATTTTAATACAATTTAATTCAACGTACGAAAGTAATCTTTCTATATATTTGAATCACAAAAGACTTTCCAAAATAAGTCTGATAATGATTTATTATATCATGAATCTACAGTCTCTAATTTTACATTATTCAGTGATCGTATATAAATGTAGTTAATAAGCCTGGTAAGGTATTTAACTCTCAAAACTGCATTAACAAATGCCATTGCTGGTCTTTGGATATGGAGTCATTTGCTGAGGAGTAATTGGTTTGAATAAGCTGTTTTCTGAAGGCTCTGACATGGCACGTAACTCGTCTGACCCGAGGTTCCGCTCAGCAAAAATATCACAGATCTGAAATCATAGACAACAGTATGAAATGTTCTGATTGGTCTGAAAGGAGGTTACCGTGGCGACGGAGACCGCAGCGCGCGTCCCTCTGCCGCCACTCGCTAGCTTACTGGAATCTGTCCTGAGGTAATTTTCACGTCGTTTGCTAGCTGTTGCTGTCTAAACTCACACTAACTTTGAAAAAGACCACAAGTGTGAACAAAGCAATGAAAACATAATAAAAACTGGCTTCAGGAGGTTTTCAGGTGAAATACGTCTTGCGCTGTTTGTTAATATTTAATTTGTCCACTCCGGTAGGCCACCGTACTGCACACGTTGCTGCGCGCACTCTTTATCATGCCAGACCGCCACAGTGAAATGAACTCCGTGAAAACTATAAAAGCACAATCAGTCAGAAATATCAGGCAAATTTAAAGGTGAAATATCAGGCACATTTTTAAAGCTGTCGGACCATTTCTGTTATTACATATTTTTTTCGTCGGATACGATTGCTGCCCGATATATCGGCGCACCCCTAATATAGACAAAGTGATTATATCAAAAACATTGCATGCAAGCGTTTAGAAATGGTTCAGACATGGATATAAATGTATAATGATTAGCTATGTACTGACATTTGTATTCAAATATAGAAATAATGAATCTCAAAGGAAAATAAATGTCAGTATTAGTTACGTTTACAATGTTTGTGCTTCACTGGCTGCTGGTCTTTTTGTGGCAAAGGGTCACAAATTACCCCTGTTGTGATTTGGCCTGGAATTGACATGAAGGTATTTCTCTTAACAGATACAGGAACTTTTCAACGTTTACTTCTTTTTTATTATTTGTGGGTGTATGTAACCATTTCTGGTTCTTTCTCTATCGCCCTCTCTCCGTCTGTCCTCTCAATCGCTCCATCTCACTCTCGTGCCATTTCCCCCACTTTGTATCTCTCTCTGTCTTCCTCTCAATCTCTCCTTTCTCGTTACATCTCTCCCTCTCGGCAGAGGATATGTGTTTGATAAGGAGAGCCACCTGTCTGAATCACTTCTTTTCATCTAATGTGGTTTGTATGGAAATCTGATTTAAAACAGTAAATTGGAGCCAATGACCAGATCCAGCGTTAATGCTGATTGGTTGGGAGTGAGGGGGCGGCCTCTTTCTCTGGTCTCCTTTTCATCCCTCCTTCTCTTCTTTCATTATCTATTTATTTTTCTACTTGTGGAGTGGGGTTTCTCTTCGTCTTTCCTCCCATCTCTCGCTTCTCTTCTCCCCGTTTCCTCTCCTCTCGTCTTTACTCCAGTCCTCCTCACCTCCCCTGGGGAAGGTGTCTGCGTGTGGATGAAACAACAGAGACCGCCTCCCTGTGCCTTCTTTCACCCTGCCCCTCTCCCCACGGACCAATTAAAGACTCTCGCTCATCTAGTGGGCCGGCACTTGAAAAGGAAGCTGTGTGTGTATGCATGCGCACACATACACACACACACACAGTCACTTGTATTTGTGGGTATACACATTTATGTGTGTGTGTGTTAGGTGTGGGTGGGGGGGTGGTTGAGAATACCTACCGAGGACTGGGATTATCTCTGGAATGTTTCAAACACCTCTCAGCAATCCCATAGTTCTCAGGCCCTTGCAACTTTCTACTGAGCATTCTTCCTTTCTACCTTCCACAGCTTCTTTTACCCAATAAGGCCTGAATCCCCTGACTGACATCAAGAAAGCCCGTCACAGGCCTCAAAGCCTTTCTTCCTCTTTCCTCAGCACTTCTAATGTTGCTGAAAGAAAGGCCTGGATGTCTTTCTGGGGCCGAGTCCCAAACGGCAACCTAGCGCATTGCTATTGAAAGGAAATGGCTCTCTTTCTGTTGCGCGCTACACAGTGGGTAGGATGTCATTTGGACCGCCGGCCGGTAGATGAGAGGTGCTTGGCAGGCAGTGGGGGGAGGGGAGGGTTTAGAAGGAAAGGAGAGGGAGAAATAGGTACACAAACAAGTATGTTTGGAATTGGCCAACAGAATCTCTTTCCTCGTGGCTGGTGGGGGGGAGGCAGAGATGCAGCTTGAGCCCCAGCCTTTTAATCATTTATGTAAATTAATTGGTTAGAGCACTGGAAATGTCCACCCATCTGACTTTATTCAAATCACAGGTCTACTAAGTGCAGTTGATCTGGTGCTTCTTTCTCCAACTTCCTGGTTGGGCTTGAGCAGTATCTAGATAGTCTGGAAACATTCTGTCAGACTCGGCCCTTGACAGTTCATTGCAAACATAAATAATAGGTTTTCAGAAAAGTCCTAGATTCAAGGTTCTTACTTTTATATTTAAAACAAATCTAGACATTATAGCCCTAAAGCAATCAAATGATTGCACCTACTTTGGCCTAAACATAATCAGTCCACAGAGTGACAGAAAATCTGTATGACTGAGCATGGCCTTGGTATCAGGAGAGACCACCACGGACAGGCCTGGCTCCAAAGAACTGAGCACGGCCTTGGTATCAGGAGAGACCACCACGGACAGGCCTGGCTCCAAAGAACTGAGCACGGCCTTGGTATCAGGAGAGACCACCACGGACAGGCCTGGCTCCAAAGAACTGAGCACGGCCTTGGTATCAGGAGAGACCACCACG